>JAOUQT010320695.1:0-14186 GCA_025769995.1 Xyliphius kryptos | reverse complement strand
TTCACAATCAGTGTTGCTTCCTAACTGGACAGGTTGGTTTCACAGAAGTGTGGTTTACTTGGAGTTACATTGTGTTGCTCAAGTGTTCCCTTTATTTTTTTGAGCAGTGTACGATCTAATAAAAAATGTGTATATTTACCAATTGTGACTGTGTAGATGGAGTTAGCGTAACCGTCATAGTTGCAGTTATCCCTATTCAAGCCTCCGTTACCGCTGGCAACCACAAAGATGCTTCCAAAGCCTTTTCTCCCCGCAATGACTCCATGCTGCAGTGCTGCCTGTAAACAAAAAGTATCAAAAAGAGATTGAACAAATTCAGTCAATTTTTAATGGACAGTGCCAAGTTTTAGTGTTTTATTAATGTCTTTACAATAAAGCCACTTTATTGTGACATAATGCAATTTAGACACAGGGAGAACGAGGAGACTCACATCTGAACTCCCAGGGCCGAGAGGAGGATCTGCTAACCACTACGCCACCTTGGCTATGGAACTGCTCATATAATTTTTTTAAGGGTATGTTAGTTTCTTTTACATCTATCTCCTATATAGGATTACTTATAAACATTTCCTAAAGGTATGTTGATGTTTGAAGTTTGATAGTGTGGGGAAAAAAACATTCCAATACATTGTAAACAACAATCAGAATCAGATTTATTGGCCAAGTATGTTTTACACACAAGGAATGTGGTGTGGTAGGTGTTAACACTCCTATTTAATACATGAAAATATACAATAGAAACAGATTTACAAAACGATATATACAGACTTGTGCAAATATTTGAAAATGTATTTGGAAGGTGCATTGGTGCCTGGTGGTAATGAGTTTATAAGAGTACTTAAGGAGTATTCATGATGGTGATTGCTTGGGGAAGGAAACTGTTTATGGGTCTGGTGGTTTTTGTGTTCATTGCTCGATAGCAATCTGCCAGAGGGAAGGAATTGGAGGAGGTTTGACCAGGATGGGAAGAGCCTGTAATGATTTTCTCTGCCATTTTCTTTGTCCTTGATCTGTAAAGGTCCTGAATGGTGGGCAGTGGGGTAAGTACTCTTTTTAATGCACGATAAATTTTTATTGCAAACATTATATGTATAGCTGGAATTTCCTTTTACCAATGCAATGAAATCAACAATGAAAGTTAATTGATTTACTATGGTTCCCACATGAAAAATAAAGAATGATAATATGCCTTGTCAGTTGAATGGCTTTTTATTTATCACTTTAAAATGACTCAAATATATTGGGTTCTATAAAACAAGTGCCTTGCTGAGGCATATGCACTAAAGGAGCTTTTGTAAACAACACTATAGACCTTCTAAGAGTCAGATCACTTATTAACAGTTGGGATTTTTTCAGGTGGGACTTTATGTATATACTAATTATACCGGAGTATTTAGAGCCCCCAATTGAGAAGGATGCATATATAAATATATATTCCCTGTTCCAAGTATAAGGTTTCTGAAATCTGAAAATATTTTCATAGACATTAAGCAGTTACTTAAACTTTTATTTATTATATTGTTGCTATTAGTTAATATATTTGTTCAGGAAGATCAGACACCCCTGCTATAAACTAAATTTGAAACTCTGGAAGCATTCATGAATAATGAGTAAAGAAAAAAAAAAAAAAAAAAAAAAAAAAAAAAAAAAAAAAAAAACTCAGCAACCGTGCTTACAGAGAACAGTTACACTTTCCAAACATCATGCCAAGAAAATGAACCCAGTTTATAGTGATGAAGTGTTAATAACACACACACACACACACAGCAGTTCACATTATGTGCAATTACAAAACACACTACACCTCTGTTTAAGCAACATCGACATAAAATGTTAACACATCTGCATTTTAGTTGCATTTTCTCATTTTATTGGTTATAAGTTTGCAAGTGATCAAAATATATCAATTATTGCATTACAATCCTAAACCCTGCAACAGCAAATGTGTAACCATCTACCTACATTTTCCACTGTCAATATGGAAAGATCCTTACAGACACAGACCGGTGCATCTGAAAAGAACCCCCTATTGACAATTGACTCACATGGTCTAACAAAAAAACAAAAACAAAAAAGGTGAGACAACAACTGTGGATGGAAAAGCCTAATAACAGTAGGTACCATTTTTGATTTACATAGAAAGCACTATTGAAAAGGTAAAGCTTAAGGGCTTAGTCAGGTAAGTAAAGATGCTTACTACTACCAGATATATATATATATATATATATATATATATATATAAAACTTCACTATTTAGTGCTGGACAAATATTTTATATAAAATTTTGGATATCACTAACACATGTAAACTGCAGATGTTACATGTTTACAATTACTTTTTTTTATTTTCAAATTCTCAGCCTGATCACATGACTCCACTCCCCAGTGAGCTGCAGATGCTTACCTGGGAATTTTCACCTACTACTTACAGAAGAAAATGAGTCCTCAACTGAGCCATGGTCCCCACAAGGTTTTTTTCTTAAAATACCACCAAGGAGTTTTTCCTTGCCACTGTCACGATTTCTTGCTCTTTGAGAGTTCAGGCTTAGAATAATGCACTTCTGTAAAAAGTGCTATATAAATAAATGAACCTGAATTGTGTATTCGACCAAACTAGCAATTCTCACCTCCATCTAATGCCTCAATCTTTTGCCTAAAGTGATTTTGGGTGCAACAAATGATTATAGAAACAACTATTAAATCATTCCTCTTAAATTGTATCCCTATATGACGATTAATAAATACATTTAAAATAACTGAATGACACAGTGGTTGCTTAGTGGTTAGCACGTTCGCCTCTCAGCGCAGGGGATTTCTGGAACGAATACCAACCTTGGTGGAGTTTTCAAGTTCTCCCCGTGTTCGCGTGGGTTTCCTACAGGTTCTCAGGTTTCCACCCACATTCCAGAACATGAATTCTATGTAAATTGGCTGCTCTAAATAGCCCCTATAGTCTGTGTACGTGTGCCCAGTGACAGTGCGCCCTGTCCTTGGTGTATTTGTCCAGCATCCAAAACATTCTACCCTGGATGGGCAATTCCCCCGCGACCCTCGTAGAGGATTAAGATGAAAAATTGCATTTGCATTTGGATCTGGTCCTTTTGCAGACACTTTTATCCAAAGCAACTTACACCTATCCCAAATTGATGGCTGGGGTCAGAACACATGGTTTATACAGGATCTCCGGAGCAATGAGGGTCAAGGGCCTTGCTCAAGGACCCACATTGGTAACTTCAGTGGACCTGGGATTTGAACCCACAAGCTTCAGATTGATAGCCTAACAACATAACCACTGAGCTACCACTCCCTCTCTGAATAATGAATGAATGAATAATTTTATGTAAAAAATGCTTTGTCTCTGGTCTAAAGTAAAGTAGAGTCCTAACAGCAGTGCTGGCCAGTTAACATAGATACCAGAATTCCCCCTGACTGTGGGTGTGTGTGTTTTCTCAGAGTATTACATAACACGGGTTTTACAAAACAGTTGGGGTCCAGAGATAGGACTTTGTTCAAAATGTCACTGTAAAAATTAAGGAATACCAAATTCCAGTTTGTCTAATAATACCCACTCAAATGTTAAAGGAACAAAAGCATATAATTACATTCTGCTCTATTCTATAACTGTGAATAATACAACTAATTTTGGTAATTTTTTTTTTATCAAAACTGGTGTAAACAGTGTAAGCACACTGAATTAACAATGACCAATTTATGAACTTTGGTAGTTTTTGGATGTTTTCTAAAAGGAACCACATCTTCTGTGTATAGGAAAAAGGGAATACTGTGTAAAGTTTGTTAACAGCACCATCTGCAGGAAGCATATTGAAGTACAATAATAAAAGAAAATTTTATTACAATCAAACTACAATTAATCTTTGATTGAAAAAATAAAAAAAGCAATACCACTGACCTTGCCAAGTGGGTGCGGTCCATCCACAGTCTTTCCATCATCATCTGGACCCCAGCTACACCAAACATAACAGATTTAAATGATGCTGACTTTTGGAATATTAAAGAAAAAAATAACAGCCTAAGCACCATGTCAAAACATACATTCGTATAATATAAGCGCTATTGGACTCCATGTAGAATAACAATCTTGTATGGTACAAAAAATTGATTTTATTTAGTCCTAAGGCTAAACATCTTTAAAGGTCTTGTTTTGTTTACAACCTGATAAATTTCAGCTCAATTAAAAAAAAAAAACATTAAATTGCTAGAAAATAATAATAATAATAATTTAAGATCCCGAAATTTAAGCACTTTTAAATTTAGTTTATAAAATATTACTTAGATCAGGAGTGCCCACACTTTTCTGGCCTTAGATCTATGTTTTGCAGTGGACAGGATTCACCTTTTTTGTAAAGCTTTAATGTTTAAACCTTTCTACACACATCATGTTGATATTATTAGCAATACAAGGCAATCCACCGAAACAGTATTATTCTAATGATTTTCAACTAAGTGTCAGCCAGGTGTGAGGAGTCTAAACAAAAGCTGCTGATGCCAAATCTCAAACAGGCTTCCAAATAATCATCAGTGATCTTAAAACTAATGGACAAGTATCTGTACATTAACTGCTGTTCGAAAAATATTTACAAATATATACAAGTTTCACTCTTATAATATTATAATTAAATGTAAATATAACTTACAAGTGATACTTTTCAAGAATTAACAACAGCAGGGAAGAACAACAAGCATGCATGTAAATATCCAACTATTCGAAAGACACTGAACTCTGACTTGATTAAGCCATGTGACAAAATTTACCAAATGAAAACTCAGTGCCAGTTTCATGCAAAAATGATGAATAAATACAAAATTAGAAAAGAGAAGAAAGTCATAAACAGGTGGAAGTCTCTACAGAAAATGAGGTGGAGTGTTCCACTGCAATCTACCAACTTGCACTTTGCAACCGCGCTCAACGTATTGGGCACGCCTTACTTTGATCATTTGATTATATGGATAACAAACAAAAAATTAAATGAAACAATTTAAGTTGTAAATTGCTGCAGCTCCAGTAACTTGGATGCCAGAACCTCCTACTTCCACATATGGACCCTAAGCTTTGTTGGAGACCTTATTCCAAACTGAGTGGCATTAATAAGCATTCGACCTCCTTTGCCCTAAAAACCCACCCTAATTAGCAATTAAAGTTATTACTTTAAGGTCTTTCCTTGAAACTTCTTGTTAACATTTCAGCTTCAATCATGGGTGGCTGCAAGGCAAAGTTTCTTCAAACCAAACTCTGGGACAATTTAACAAACTGCTGCCTGAAACCTAGAGGACTATGATCGTTTGAAATGTCTTTCACACTTAAGTTCACAGATTTACTGTCCCAGTATTGACACAGCAACAACTTCACTTTAAAGCCTATGGATCTGCTCTTTCCCCTTTACTACGTTACACTTAACACACAAGTGACATATAAATGAGTGAAAGTCATACCTGCAGCTGTACACATCGTTGACCTGATAATGTTTATTGAAAGCTACAGCCTCCATGCTGTCAGTGAGGGGTCCATCCAGCACTCTGATACCTGAATGTAATGTAAAAATTTATTAACAATAAACTTAAATCATTGATTAAATTATCATTTATTGATTATCCTTATAAAGTCAACAGGAGGTGCTAGAGCATATTCTGGAACTCACTGGGTAAAAGAAGTGTATATACACACTGCTATATTCTTTTGCCAACTTATAAGCCATTTTAAAATTTCCAAATTAACCTGACCTACACTTACAGTGCCAGCCAAAAGTTTAGACACATCCTCTTATGTCTCCATTGTCTATTTTCTTTTCATACCGTATAAATGGAAATTGTAGTTTTACAATTACAGAGTGTAGTACATACGTTTTTTTTGTTTTTTTTTATTTTGTTAGTTCCCTGTTGGTTCTCTATTCTCATGAGCATGACAGAACAGGTAGAATTTGGGTGGTGTATTAGTGGTGTTAGGGCAGCAATGGTTTCATTTAAACACCTCAGTGACACTGCTGGGATAGGAATAATGCATCAACTAAATAAAACCTGCTCTGTGGCGCTACTATTGGGTCCTTGACCATTAGAGAACAGAGGGGACTAATACAGGATGGACCGTAATTCCACAACTACAAAGTCCACTGATAATTTATTTGGATTGTTTTGGGAAACCCACACAAATACAAAAAGGTCTTGTATAATCAACACAGAAATGAACCTGTACATCCACCAGGAAAATCTACAATAAGATATTCTTGTTATATAGTAACAGCACTAAAAAGTGAGCAGACCTGCTGCTAATCATCGTATAGCTTCAGTCTTTTAAAAGATGGATTTGACGCTTGCTTCCAGGCTTTTCTGGTGCTCCGAAATCTATTTTACCTCATGCCTGTATAATAGGGTCATGATACTGACAGCAATATGACAACAAAGCAAGCATAATCCAAAAATACAGTTGGCAAGGTGTTCTTTTTATGAAACACACTTGTTTTGTTGATGTATTTTAATTCACCTGGCATTCCTTGATATATAGGAGCAAACCTTATGTTTTGTAATAACTTTGCAAATAAGATTTTCTTTTAATGACCATGAATGATTATTGTGTAAGCAGTGCTGCATGGTAAAATTGTACTATAACTCATAGTACGGGCATTGACATAAAAAAAAAACATTTCTGGCAAGTTTAAATATAAATCCTCAACATATTGACGACAAACAAAAGAAATCACATTCATAAAAGAGTGCAGACTGACTACACCCCAACCTCATAACGCTTCTAGACACTGCTGTCAAAATTAGAGTAATAAAAAGTACTTGATTGTTAAGATAGCTCTCTGAATATATTGATAAGTCTATGAAATCAAAACTGGGGCTGCATGATGGCGCCTCTCAGCACTGGGAATCCAGCTTTGAATCCCGGTCAGGGTGGCGTGTCCATCTCCTTACAGTGTCTACATTGGTTTCCTCCAGGTTCTCTGGTTTCCACCCAGAGTCCAAAAACAAATTTAAGGTAAAATTGGCAGCTCTAAATTGCCCAATATAGTGAGTGACTGAGTGGCCAGTGATAGATTGGCACCCTGTCCTGAGTCTACCTGCCAAGTGCCCAAAATGTTCTCCTTTGGGTGGGCATTGGGACCCGAGAATAGGATAAAGTGGAAGACAATAGACGGCTGGAAACTAAAATTAAATGTTTTCTACCATGTGTATGGAATTTTAGTCATTGCAAAAAATGACAGCGCTGTTGCACACTGCCAGTCATCCCAAAATTTGGTCAAGTGTGTTGCCTTGTTCAAAATACAGCTCCGAACGGGTCCTCTTGGACTTCCATCTCTTTGGGTCTTTGCATGGGACACAAAGACGATGAAAGTATATTTCATGCAGTAAGAACACATGTAAAGATAATTAGGACAAAATCTGGTACCAGCAGGGAATACACACTTGTTCCATGCTGGTGAAACAAACTACCGTATATTAGCCACATCCACAAGCAGTTTGCAAACCACAAGAGAAGTACTGCAATGGGGCGAACGAGAAGGATAAAGGAATCCCACGTGACACTAAATATCAAGTCGTTTTCCTTTACTTCACTTCCCTAATGCCAGTTGGAAGCCCTGCTTAATGACAGCCAGCTGGACAGTTAGATGAACCTTGCGTGATCTCCCATTCGCCTTCTGCCACTAATGTCCTTTATGCTGCATTTATTATATATCTTTTATTTAACCCAACAGTTATTTTATGAATGCATTACAAGTGGTAAAACTACATCAGCATGAAGGTAAAGTCAGAAATGGTACGTACCTGCCACCCTACTGCCATAAGCTACACCTACAGCACAAAAGCTGTTGTTGGGAACCGCGGCAATCTCACCGGCACAACGTGTACCATGGTGGTTGTCACTGCGAGAGTCAGGGTGTGGCATGGGATCTGGGTCATTGGAGTTCAGATCATAGCTGCCCTCGGAACTCTGGGTGGTTTTAGATGAGAAAGATGGAGTATTGTGAGCTGGTTAAAAAAAAAACAAAGAAAATAAATAGAAAACCTAATGCCAACATTCTTACATAGTTGGGCTGAATGTCTTCCAGAGTGTGCTGTAGGCCATCATCAACTACCACCACGGTAACGCCTGCCCCGGTAATGTTGTGCTCCCACACTCCCGTCACATTGATGTCCATGCCACGACTCACATCATTATGCTGCAGCAAACACACAAATTTTATCATAGCACCCACAAACAAAAGTACATTTAAATACATTTACAAAACTAATATCTTGTATGTAAATTTAAAATATATATTTATTTACAGGTGCTTTTCTTTTATAGAAATTCAATTTAAAAAGTGAAACTTGTATATTATATTAAGTCATTACACACATTAAGTCTTTAAATTTGCTGATTATAACTGACAACTAATGAAAATCCCAAATTTAGTATCTCAGAAAATTAGAATATTGTTTAAGACCACGGCAGCTCGGGTTGCTCTGATGGTGGCCTTCAGCTATTCGGAATTGTTGGGCCTGGTCTATCACATCTTCCTCTTCACAGTACTTTATAGATCTTCTATTGGGTTTAGGTCAGACAGGTTTGCTGGCCAATTAAGAAAAGAATACCATGGTCCTTAAACCAGCTACTGGTAGCTTTGGCACTGTGTGAACCCTGCATCTCCATAAAGTTGGTCAGCAACCAGAAACAAGAAGTGCTCGTTGCGTTGACCTTGGACCTCAGTAAACACAATGGAGCAATACCAGCAGATGACATGACAGCCCAAACCATCACAGACAATGGAACCTTTACACTGGACCTCAAGCAACGTGGATTATGTGTCTTTCCCCTTTCCTTCCAGACTCTGGGTCCTTGATTTCCAAAAAACAATGCAAAATTTACTTTAATCAGAGAACAAGTTTAGTTTAAGTAAGTAATTTATTTATATAGCGCTTTTTACAACAGTGCGTTGTCACAAAGCAGCTTTACAGAGTCCAAAGCCCAAACCCCCAAATAGCAAGCAGAAGCAACAGCTGCAAGAAAAAACTACCGGTTATGATGTTATTTTTAGGAGGAAACCTTGGGAGGACCAAGGCTCAGTGGGGGACTCATCCTCCTTGAGCGGCGGATAACTATGGACCACTCAGCAGCCTTCTGATGCTGTCTCTTGTTCAAGAGTGGCTTGACACAAGGAATGCGGCAGCTGAAACCCATGTCTTGCATACGTCTGTGCATGGTGGTTCTTGAAGCACTGACTCGAGCTGCAGTCCACTGTTTGTGAATCTCCCCCACATTTTTGAATGGCTTTTGTTTCATAATCCTCACCAGGGTGCGCTTATCCCAATTGCTTGTACACTTTTGATCAACCACATCTTTCTGTTCCCGTCGCCTTTACTGAGCTACTGAATTTGGGATTTTTGTCAATTACCAAAATTAAAAGAAACAAACGTGAAATGTATCAGTCTGTGTGTAATGAATTAATATAATATAAATGTTTTCCTTTTTTAAAGTGGATATAATTGTGCAGATTAACTTACCAGATGCCACTGGCTTGGGTATTTGGGGTCATTAAAAGTCAGGCTCCGCTTGGAGCGGCGCAGAATGTTCTCCTGAGAGTACCAAACAACATCTGAGTGGGAGGCCAGCACCTGGCCAGCTGCCTGCAGCTCATGTTCGTCACCTGTCACCTGGCAGAGAAGGTAGTGCCCTTGGAGATGCCCAACCTGCCCGTGACTTTCAAGCCCAGCCTCCAGTGCCACATGCTGGGCTACATCATCTAAGGAACCGGTCTGTGGCTCTGAGCTGTAGCTTAGTAGCACTACCCACGATCGGCCAGGCTGGCAGACTGGCAAGGGGGCGGAAGTGGGCAGAGAAGACAAACAGTGTAGAGGAAGAAATGTCACAATGGGTAAAAGTATGGATAATATAGAAAGGAGGGGTGATTCCATAGCAAACAGGTGCCACTTTCAATCCAGGGACACTACATTAGATGGTAAACCTATGAGAGAAATACAGATAGTTAAGAATAATGCACATTTTTATACCCCTTAAAAAAAATTCTGAAGCTTTATAATTTGGGATTGACATTTAGACTCATTTATAATTATATCATAATAAACACATTTGTATTCACCTTATAAAACAAAAAAAAAATTAACAACAATTATAAAGCAGCATAGCCCAAATTATTCATACTTTAATAAACCCATTTAATAACAAACCCATACATTTTATAATTCACCTATTTTGTTCTCCTTGTTATGCATTTTGTTGTTCTTTTACACGAAATCACTAAATAACAAATAATACTTATATATTACTATAAAAAATAAGTAACCCAACATTACAAAATAGATTGTGAAATAAATAAAAATGTGTATCATTTAAAAATAGAACAGTTTATGATATCAATACAAACACTTATAATAAAAGTTATTTGTCGTGTATCATCTCTATAGTGATCGGCACTCGGATAGAGTGGAGGGAATGACTCGAGGTTCTTGGCATATAGAGATTGGCACGCTGGTAGAGTGGATGGAATGACGCGCGGAGCTTGTCGTATAGTGTTTGTCATGGGAGTAGAGTGGAGGGGATGAGGCAAGGCACTTGCCGTATAGTGACTGGCATGTGGATAGAGTGGATGCGGGGTACTGAGGCAGGGCGTCTGGCGCATAGCAAATGGCGATCAGGTAGAGTGAAGGGAATGAAACTGGTGCTTGGCGTATAGCGATTGGCACGTGGGTCAAGTGAAGAGAATGACACGGGCATAGCAATTGGCACATAAGTAGAGTGAATGGTGCTTGGCGCTTGCCATATAGTGGATGGCGCAGATTAAATGACGCAGCGGCACTTGAGCAACTGGTGCGCAGGTAGGATATCTGCTTGGCGTGTAGCGATTGCCACATGAGTAGAGTGGAGGGGAAGAAGCAAGATGCTTGGCATATAGCATTGGTTAACGGGCACAGTAAATGGGGGGTGTCGCAAGGCACCGCTTTGCTTTCTGAAAACTTAAGTGAAAACAGAATTGAAGGAAGTTATCTTGCCAAATAAGCAAATCAGTGAGTGACTAATGAAACGTGCCTGTAAAAATGCTCGCCACCCGGGCATAGAACAGGTAAGACAGCTAGTACTTATATACACTTCAATCAATCCTGCAATTCATTCCTACAGGGGCCAACCCGCAGTTTAAATACAGCTTAAATAAAGCAACGGCTTATTCATGTCACAAAACCAAATAGTGACGTTATTTAAAGTGACTGCCAACATGGAAAGAATCATTACAGACGCAGACCTGTAAAGTTTACCCAACAGCTGCTTATAAAATTAACGTGTGTTGAAAATGTGGAAATAAAACCACTCGGCCAATTCGAAACAGAAAAAAATCTCATCCACCCTGACAGTCAAACCCAGGAACTTCCTGTTGCAAAAGGAACCCAAACTATTGCGTTGGACGGCGGGGCTGAAAAGCAGATGGTTGCTCACAATGTTAAAGTTTGTTTTATTGCTTTGTAAACCACATAATCCCCTGTTCATTTGATGAGTACTAGATTTATTCGATTTTAACACTGTTATATTATAATACTGTGATCTTTAGCTTTAACCAGGTTAAAACTGAAAGTGCACCTAACCATAAAAAGTTTCAATATGAAAAAAAAATTGCACAGGAAAGAATGCTTGGGTTTTTCCCTTCGCAAACAGAGCCAAGAAAGAAAAAGTGAGTGAGAGAAAAAAGCCTTAAACACAAAGTCAAATCTTTGTCTACTTTTCTCCACACCATGCTCAGTTGACTAATTTCTATTTTTTGTTCTTTTTTTTTTTTAACTTTCTTTAAAAGGAACATAAAAAGAAAGTTTTTAGAATGCACCAAAACGCACAAACTAGAAACCTCATAAGTCATTATTTGAAAAATAAGTCTCCAAAAACACTCACCTAATGAAAAGACATTTAAAATCAATAAAACATCAACAAAAATGTATAGAATATTTCTTGGGAATGTTTTAACTATGAAGCAGAATAATTTCTTGCTCAACCAAAGCTCAAGGCTAAAAAAATGATTTTAGAATCCTACTGATGCCTTCAAATTACATAAAATCTAAAAGACAAGAAAAGGACTAAGCTGATATTTAATGATGTATTACTTAAGGCCTGGAACTAGCAGTGATGGGATTAAAAGATATAGTTAAAGGCAGTCAGAGACTTTTAGTTTAGTTTTCTATTCAGTATTATCAATTCACCTACCAGCATGATTTTGTATTATAGGAGGAAACCAGAGTTCCATGCAGGCACGGGGAGGACATGCAGACTCCACACCAAAAAGACCTTTGTCCTCCCCGCCACAGAATCAAAACCAGGACCGTCTTGATGTACTGTAATTGCTTATATCTCTGCTAATAACCCTGCTTATTGGGTTACAGGAAGCTGACGATTGAAGATGCATTTACAAGATCTGGGGGAGGAAAAAAAGGTTTACCTCAAGAAACAAGCAGGTTGAACAACAACATTGATGGCATTATTACTAATAATACAGCTAAAATTACTCAGCATGTTTGCCAAAGTTTAATGGTGGTAAACTCCATTACATCTAAATAATAACAGACTGGTTGCTTTAAAGGGTGCTAATTAAAAGCATATTAGCTTTATATTCTTATACATTACATTATGTTTATATTTGGTTATTTAGCAGGTGCTTTTATCCAAAGTGGCTTTGTGGTAATGGTAGCTTAGTGGTCAGGGCATTGGACGATGAATCTAAAGGTTGAGGGTTTAAATCCCAGGTCCAATGAAATTACCAATGTAGGCCTTGAGCAAGGCCCCTAATCCTCATTGCTCCAGGGATTCTGTATGTAATCCTAAATTCTGACCCTTATTAAATTGGGATATTTGTAAGTCGCATTGAATAAAAGCGTCTGCTAAATTACCAGATGTAAATATCCCAACTTGCTTAGCGTCAAAACATATCAGCCAAGATACAGCACCCTGGAGCAATGAGGTTTAAGGGTCTTGCTTAAAGACCTAACTTCAGTGGACCTGGGATTTGAACCCACAATCATCTGAATGATGATAAACCAAACAGTTTAACAATTAAGCTACAACATCCTCCACATCTCTTTATGGCCTCTTCTCATGAAGTTTTTTTTTCTGATAAAGCCATTTTAGACTATATGACACATACTGTATAACTGTTTAAAGACCAAAAAAAAAGCGTTATTTCTGGGTCGTGTCCACAGTAAAGCATCCTGAGCCCATTCATGAATAAGAATGCTTCTCATATAAAGTGGTAGGTTTACTAGCCAGGATTTGTTCCAGAAGCTTTTATTCAAAATGCCAGAATAAATTACTGAAGTATTAAAAAGGAAAGGTCTACAATGTGGAGTCTAAACATTATGCATTTGTCAATAAAGTTAAATAATATTAAACTCCTCGTTATCATTCTACAGTACATTATAGAAACGTCTGACAAAAGAGATTCAATAACCCTGAAGAAGCAAACTGTAAAAACCAAAATACTAAAAAAAATAAAGGGAACACTAAAACAACACATCCTAGAGCTCAATGAATAAAATATTTCACTTGAAAAGCTTTAGTCGATAGTGGAATGCATTGAGAAATCAAAATAATTTTTTTGACACTGAGCTGACAGACACAGCAAACCTTCTTGCTGCCACAGCTGGCATTGATATGCCATCCTGAATAAGCTACACTACCTGAGCAACTTCTGTGGGTTGTGGACACCGCCTCATTCTACCTCTACACTGTGTGCAGAATTATTAGACAAAAGAGTATTTTGATCACATTATTCTTTTTATATCCTTTCTATACATGTCCTAGTCCTGATTAAGGAGTAGGACTGATAAAGTAAAATCAAGCGTGAAGCTGCCAAGATACCATTTGTCACTAGTTTTGCCATATTTCAGAGCTGCAACATTACTGGAGTGTCAAAAAGCACAAGGTGTTACTTAGGGACATGGACAAGGTAAGGCTGAAAAATGACAATCTTTGAACAAGAAACATGAGATAAAAAATCTCAACTGGGCCAAGAAATATCTTAAGACTGATTTTTATAAGGTTTTATGGACTGATGAAATGAGCGTGACTCTTAATGGGCCAGATGGATGGGCCTGAGGCTGGATCAGTAAAGGACAAAGAGCTCCACTCGGACGCCAGCGAAGTGGAGGTGAGGTACTGTTATGGGCTGGTATCATCAAAGATGAACTTGTGGAACC
>JAOUQT010320670.1:0-14187 GCA_025769995.1 Xyliphius kryptos | reverse complement strand
GAACAGAGAAAAGGTGTGTGGTCACCACCTGCAGAAGCTCTCCTTTATAGGGGGGTCTTGCTAAGTGCCTCTAATTTTTACCTGTTGTCTGTTCCATTCGCACAACAGCAAGTGTTGCTTCCTAACTGGACAGGTTGGTTTCACAGAAGTGTAGTTCTGTGAAACCAACAATGAGAACAATTTAAGTTTATTACATTAGTGATTTTTACATTAAGTGATTTAATCCACTTATTGAAGAATACAAACAAAGAAAAGTATTTTTACATTCATCCATTACATTAAGTAGGTACGTGCTTTACTGTGTAACAATATTTATTTATTTATTGTTTACTCTGGTGCATTAAACATGTTTCAACATTGTTGCTATTAAGCTACTAACTACAGTGATGTTCAGCTGCCTCATTAAGCTCTCTTCCTCAGGGACGTCTAACCGACGGTAAGGGAAAGACCATTGAATGTAAGGATGCAATCTTTATTATGACCTCAAATGTGGCAAGTGATGAAATTGCCCAGCATGCATTGCAGCTCAGACGAGAAGCTCAGGAGCAAAGTCGTCGGCGCCTGGCAAATAATCTGGGTAAGAATCCAGTTTGCTTCTTAATTGGAAGCAATCTTGATTTTATGTAGATGTGCAGTCATTGAATTTTTGTTTTTGATTTAATATATTAACCACAAAGGGCTTAACATTTATATACTTACATATCTTGTAATCATTTTTGTTAACAATATTCACAGACATATAATACTGCATATGATGTAGTTCATTTAATAAAGTTTGGTTGTGTGTGTGTGTGTGTGTGCGTGCGCGCATGCGCTGCAGATGATGTTCAGCAGAGGGAGCAGATCACCATTTCTAAATCGTTTAAAGAGGACGTTATTCGTCCAATTTTAAAGGTGATGTAAAGAAATGTTCTTATGAATCTAATCTTTTTAATGTACCTTTGTGGAGATAAAAAAAACACTTAAAAATATTGAAGCACTATTGAAAAAATTATGTTAAATCTAAAGAAATCTGAAGAATTGACTGACATCACATTTACAGACAGAAACTCTATAATAACCGCTGCACTGTGAGAGTCTAGCATGTGATTAGTTTATTTATTACTGTATTGCATCACCTTTTACTTACACATTTTTACAAACCGGATTCCAATAAAGTTGGGACACTAAACAAATTTTGAATAAAAACTGAATACAGTGATGTGGAGGTGCCAAAATCTAATCTTTTATTCAGAATAGAACACAAATCACAGATCAAAAGTTTAAACTGAGAAAATGTATCTTTTTAAGGGAAAAGTATGTTGTTTGGACAAGGCCATTTTTACCACTGTGTGGCATCCCCCCTTCTTCTTACAACACTCAACAGACGTCTGGGGACAGAGGAGTGGGAGCATATGTTGTTCTAGAACCTAAACATAGTTCTCTGTATTAATGGTGCCTTTCCAGAAATGCAAGCTGTCCGTACCACAAGCACTCATGCAACCCCATACCATCAGTGATGCAGGCTTCTGAACGGAGCGTTGATAACAACTTATGTTATCCTTGTTCTTTGGTTATCCTTGCCCATCCTGGGTTAAAATGATTGTACATTTCAGAACACCACCACTTTAGAAAGCTTGATCCACCATTGCAGGTTAGAAAGCACTTGTACTGTGTTTACAAAAGAAATGCAGAATGAGACCTGACATTGTCCTACTGGAAAAAACATGGACATCTCATTAACAGTAACCTCTTTGGAGTTCTGTTTTAATAGCACCTTAAAATACTATGTATAAAAATCAACCATGCTGTGAACACTGATGCCCCCATACCTTTACAATTGTTGGCTTTTGCAGCATCGGCTATCAAAAGTGTAAATATGCTTTTATCTTCATAACAGATAGCTCAACTTCTCACGACCTTGTTAAAACCAAGATGCACTCAGACCTATAATCCTAATCGAAGATATCTGTGAAAACTTTTTTTCAACTTTCTCCTATGTGGCATGAGGTATCTGGCATGTGTGAGGTAGCTCAGTGATTAGGTTGTTGGGCTATCCAAAGGTTCTGGGTTCAAATCCCAGGTCCACTGAAGTTACCAATGTGGGTCCTTGAGCAAGACTTATAACCCTTTTTGCTCCAGGAATTTTGTGTGTAGCCCTGTTTTCTGACCCCAACTATTAAGTGGGATACTTGTAAGTCGCTCTGGATAAAAGCGTCTGCTAACTGATCAAATGTAAATGTGGCATTAAAGGGCTCTGTGATTTGCTGAATTTTGTGTAGTTTTTTTAAATCTTTTTATAATGTTATGTTCAACAGATGGTCAAATAAGTTTCATTCTTTGCATTTCTGCATTCAATATTGTTTCTGCACCGAATTTGGTGCAGCATATTAGGCTACAAATCTTTTTTGCGTGTAAACACTTAGACTTTGATGGATGCTTTACCTGTTACCAATATTGTGGAAAGTTTGAAAACGATGTAACCGAACAGTCTACAAACCAGATTCCAAAAAAATTGGGACACTAAAAAAAATGTGAATAAAAACTGAATGCAGTGATGTGGAGGTGCCAACATCTAATCTTTTATTTAGAATAGAACACAAATCACAGATCCAAAGTTTAAACTGAGAGAATGTATCATTTATAGGGAAAATATGTTGTTTAAAAATTTCGTGGTATCAACAAATCCCAAAAAAGTTGGGACAAAGCCATTTTTACCACTGTGTGGCATCCCTCCTTATTTTTTACAACACTGGGGTTATCCTTGTTCTCTCTGTTCCATATGACATGGTGTCCCAGTGCTCCATAAAGAATTTCAAATCGGAACTCATCTGACTACAGAACAGTCTTACATTTTGCCACACTCCAATTTAAAAGACCCCAGTGCAGAAGTCTGAGCTTGCTTAGAAATGGCTTCCACTTTGCACTGTAGAGTTTCAGCTGGCAACGGCGCATGGCAGGGTGGGTTGTGTTCACTGACTGCTTTCTGGAAGCATTTCTGAGGGCTTCAGAGAAACACAGACACTCTGAAAAGCTCTTTTTATACCCAATCATGTTGTCAATTGACCTAATTAGTCTTAATTGGTCTTCTAGCTGTTCGTTATGTGATCATTTTTTTCCAGCCACTTATTGCTACTTGTCCAAACTTTTTGGGGATTTGTTGACACTGTGAAATTTTAAATCAACATATTTCTCCTTTAAAATGTTACATTTACATTTGCCATCTCAACATCATTGCATTCAGTTTATTTACAATTTGTTTAGTGTCCCAACTTTTTTGGAATCCAGTTTGTATTAAACATTACTTTTTTTTTTTTTTTGCACCTAACCGAACTTAAGTTTGTTGCAGACTTCAGATTTTTGTTTACAAAATAACTAAATATTAAAAAAAAATAAAAACATTTTCTAGTCAGTGGAGCAAGTAAAATAAAGTATCATAGCATTTTTTTTCACAGTTTACCCTATTTAAAATTTCTTTGCATTGGAGTTTGTACTTTGCCCATATAGTATATTTGGAAAATTGGCAATTAATTAGAAAACCCTGTTTTGCTTAAAACAGCTAAGCAAACAATAATAAGGTCAGGAGCAAAAAGTTTCATGTTAACAAATGGAGGAATTATGAATGTATTTAACCAAAAAGAATGAGATTTCATTTATGGTCAATTAGTGTTAATAATAATAATTATAGTACTTGTAGTAGTTTTCCTGCTTTAGAGTGATTGTTGGTTCTTATTGGCTGAATACTTGTTGATTAGTGTGTTTATCCTGAACAGGCTCAGTTCAGGAGGGATGAGTTTCTGGGGAGAATCAATGAGATTGTGTACTTCCTGCCCTTCTGTCACTCAGAACTCATTCAGCTCGTCAGCAAAGAGCTGAACTACTGGGCTAAAAAGGTGAGCGAGAGAGAGAGAGAGAGTGTGTGTGGGGGTGTGTGTGGGGGTGTGTGTGTGTGTGTGTGTGTGTGTGTGTGTGTGTGTGTGTGTGGGGGTGGGTGTGTGTGTGTGTGTGTGTGTGTGTGTGTGTGTGTGTGTGTGTGTGTGTGTGTGTGTGTGTGTGTGTTGTAAGCGTCTGATTGACAGAAAATCTATTCAAAAACTAGTCTCATAATGTAACTCATTACATTTTATATCATAAATTACTGCATTGTGTGTGCGTGCGCGCAAACGTGCACAGGTGTGTTAATCAGCATTTTTATGTACACTTCCATTTCTCTTCATGCTGTCAATAAGATACACACACTTGCGAGGGAATCAATAAGAGCATGATGGCTGTAATTGTGTTAGTGCGGTTAACATGTGGGTTGTTCATAAATATTTAAATATTAATAAAACCCTATCTCTCTCTCTCACTCTCTTTCTAACTCCCTCATACTCACATGTTCTGTGCCTTTAGTGCTTCCACATTTGTGTGTGCGCTCCAATATTAATACTATTATTCAGTCATTATTCAGAAAAATGTGATGTACAGTTTATTGTTTGTTTCTCCTGAATCATAAAAGCATTTATTATATGGAGAGTATATTTGATATTTCCATAATTTTATTTAAAGATGCACTTTATCAGAGTGTCTGTTTATTTAAAACATTTATTTATTCTCGGTTGTAATTTGTTTTACAATAAGCACTTTATTATTTTGTGTTACCATAAATCACATTATTCTCCCCCCTTCTCCCACACACACACACTCACGCACACACGTTTATCTCAGTTTTCAGTGGTGTGTTAGCCCTTTTTTTGTTACTCACTTGTATATGTGTGAACATTGTTATTTCTTAAATGCAGGTGTATCACCACACAATGCCCCTCTTTAACATAACCAGCCCACAAACTGACTGTCTTTCATTAGTTTTACACTTCAGGCCACAGACTGAGATGCAGCAGCATTCACTGGGCTCTTGTGTGTCAATACATTATTTCTCTGTTTGACTACAATCAGAGCTGCTTAGAGAAACTTTCTCTTTATACTTAATACCAAATAGTATAAAGCAATTGTTGATGGTTCTTTTTTTTGCACCTCCTTCCTTTCTTGTAATTTTAACTCTGCTTTCTCATTTTAATCCTGTTTTCCCTTTGGTGTCGTACTCAGCCTCCTAATTCTCTTGTAAACCTCATTCTTTACGTCATTATGCTTCTTCTTCTGATTTTACAGTTCTCTTTCTCCTGTTTCTTTAGCTCTCGCAGTCTTTATGCTGCTTATCTTATTTCTAGAAATATTTCTTCCTCCCGTTTAATTCTTCACTTTTTTTGCCTTTGCTTTAGGTTTTGCTGCACCACTTTTTCTTAGGTTTAAATATTATGTATGCTATTGAAGTTCTCTTTTCTGCTCTTACTTCTGTTTTCCGGGAGCGCATTACCTCATTTTTCTTAAAGTCATCTTCATCCTGCTACTGCACCCTTTTCCATTATCTCTATTCTGCTTCTCCTTTTGCTTCTGTCCTTTACTTGTGGTTTTATATTTCTTTCCTTCAATTAACTTTCTCCTGTTTTCAGTCATCGTCTTATTTTGTAGTACTTATACTTTATTTCTGCTTCTTGTACCAAATTGGAGCATGTTTTGTGGTTTTTGCTCTAAAATTGGTTTTTCTCCAAAAGTTCTCTTTTTACACCTACACTCCTATTATTCTGTGATCTTCACATCATCAGCAGTTTCACCTTTCATCTTAATGTAATCTGCCACATTGAAGGACTGGATGCTGAAAACCAGCTTTGCATTTAGTTCAGTCTCATTTTCTAATGTCATTACGATGCCAGTAGATCAGTAGCTTTGATCAAAAGTTTAAGTTGGAGCCTCTTATGAGATTCGGTTTTTAAAATAGAAACTTACCAGAGATCAAATCTTTTATAAAATTATTAAACATCCAGTTTCTTCCACAGCAGCACAGTTAGTTTTTGAGCGAGTTCACAGAATGCCCCATAGACAGGGAGCAAAGCAAGTGGCTGCTGCATTCAAATATATATATAAAAATGAACTTGAATATAATCCTAGGGTTATTGAAACCTTTTTTAACATTTCTTTTATTTCATGAATTAAAATCATTCTGATGTTTTGCAGTAAACGTATAATGCCAGAAAACATGTATATACAGTCCTTTTTCCAATTTGTATTTAAAGCAGGTATAAAGGTCTGTGTGCTAAGGGTACATTTTGTGAATTTACACAGAAGTATTATATATTTTATTAAAGAATAAGATCCTGTATCTGAACACAAGTTCACCTGGGTTATATATCACATCACAGAATTTTAGCCAATCTTCCTCAAGAATTTTAGCAAAGCTTCCTCAAGACCAGCTCTTGTTCTCAAAAGCTTTTTAATTGGACAAATAACCATTTACCTGTCATAAGAAATTTATTTTAAAAGTTTTAAGTTAATCCTTTAAGTTCCCAGTGATCACACAAGATCAACGTCCATTGTATCAGGTTTCAGTTTACCAGGGTTTTAACATGTTAATACCTTTAAAAGTAAACTTCACTCTTAAGACCTTGTGCTGATGGTGTTTTATTCACATACTCAGAATTATTTATAAAACATGTATACAGCATGTATTTATTAATTTGTAATATCACAGAATTATGGTAACCGAATGTAACCATGATGCATCTGTTCATCAATACCAGTATAAAAGTATGTATATTTAAACAGTCATCAATGATGCAAAAAATATAACCAACTAAGTATGTAGCTATCAAAAATGTTAAATTTGATTTGGTACTGATTCTGCATTAATTCAGGGACTAGAATCTAACTGGTTGGTTACTTTCTTGTTAATAAGGAATTAATCGTGTAAACAGATTGTTAATATTGAGTCCCAAAACTAGTTTTTAAATAAAGTGATGCTGTGTTTAAAGTATTTAGTTTATTTAGGGGAAATTACCAGGGGATTTAATACTAATGTTACTCCTGAGATGAGCCTGGCTTGTTACAAAGTGTGAAAGTTAAACATAGATTTAAAGTCTCATGACTGTTAACAGAGTTGTCTTATATGGAAGACAACACATGTCATTTTATTTATCTTAAAAAAGTTCTATATTTTAAATTTTCATTCAGATTATGATTAGTGTTATTAAAAATGATGAATTCATGAACAGGATTAGTATCTACTGGTATTGAATAAATCCTAATGATACCCACCTGCTCTTATGTTAGCCTGTGATAAACATGAATAATGTTCTCACCCCTGGTTTTGCGTTTTGCCCTCCAGGCAAAGCAGAGGCACAACATCACCCTGCTGTGGGAGCGTCCGGTCCTGGAGCTGCTGGCTCGCGGCTACAACCTGCACTACGGTGCACGCTCCATCAAACACGAGGTACACCATCGATCAATATCACCATTGATACACAATAGAGCAATCAATATAGTACTAACACTCCTCTAAAGACACGCCGGGGTGTCAGGAAGAGAGAAATATGAGGACAGGAAGAGGCTTCCAAACCGAATAATGATGCTCTTATTGGATTGAAACATCTACAGGGTATTCTCAGCTTGTGGATCAAAGGGGTCTCTTTCTCTTGCTCTCTCTTGTGCACACTCTCAATCAGTGTGTGTGACTGGAATTTTTTGAACTGATCTAATATTAAGAGACTACAGTGAAAATTTTTCTGCTCACAGGTGGAGCGCCGAGTAGTGAACCAGTTGGCAGCTGCATATGAGCAGGACCTGCTACCTAAAGGCTGCACACTGCGTCTCAGTGTGGACGGAGAGATGGAGGAAGAAAAGGAGGGTGCAGCGAGTCCTGCTCTCCGGTTAGAACTTGTGGGAAAAGACAGCAAAGTCCAAAAACTTGATATCCGCCCACCTCTGAACCCAGAAGAGGTGATGTATGCACACTGATGGTGTAGTTTAAAGATGCTCTGCCAACATTTGTTTCATTAAACATTCCCATTTTGAAATGTTACACTGAAGCAAAATGTCTCCCACATCTATAAAGATCCTCACACAGTAAAGTCACACCAAGGCTCTACTGTCGAAATCCCTACTCAACATCAAACCAGCATGTAAACAGTAAATGATTTGTGCAGATGAAAACTGTGATTTATATAAATTTAATCTACAAAAAACGTGAACAAATAAATTTAAATGGACATTAATGTACAATTCTGAGGAGCAATAATCATACCTGGGGCATTGGACACACTGGATAGATTATTAGACTTTTAAAATATTGTCTGTACTAATTGCATTCATTCTGTTCTTTGCTTTTTTTTATTGACTTGCGTTTGATAATTTATTTGAAACTTCTGTTCACACATATAGGGATCACTGTTGCCAACTTAGAAAATTTGTGACTATGTTTAGTGACTTTTCAGAAACTCTAGCACACTAAAATCTGGTTAGTGTATTGGAAATTTTTGGAGACTTTTAGAGACCGACATGTTCTTCATTTTCATGAGCTCCATTCCACAACACTCTGCGGGATGTAAATAGTGCATTTATCTTGTCACAGTGTCAGTCACTTACCTCCTTTAATGTGTGCCTCTAAGACTAAGCATTCAAGTCATTAATTTATTTTAAGAAGTGACTGCTTATTTCAAAGGCTAAAAAGAAAACAATAATTTAATATTTAGTGCTCATTTGTAGTTCACTCTTTTCAGTGCCACAATTTTTATTCCTTAAACACGTAAATGGACTTCTATACAAATTAGGCAAACATCATTTAAGGATTCCAGGAGACTTTTTTGTTGTCATTCTTTGCATCGCATGTGGTACATAAAATGGAAACTAAATTGTGGCTCTTTATTAAAAAAAAAATTATATTTAAATATTAAATATATTACGTCAAGGCCAGCCAATAGCTACTTTTCTTACTGAAAAGTTGGCAATGATGGTCGAGATATTTTGAAACCCTATTCACTTCAGCTTCCATCGCAGCCACACAGCATGTGTTTCACTGAATACAATTGTTTTAACGGTTATTTCAGGGAGTAAAAGTAAATTAGGTTTGGTCACCAAACGAAAATTTAATCTTTCTGAGCGCTGTTAAAAAATTTAGCCCACTTGTATTTGTTAGTTTGCACAGTTGGACCTGTGGATCATTTATAATATTTAGGCACTTGGTCAGTTATTACTCCAGAGACAAAATTTTCCACACTTAAGAATCATGGGTCAATTAAGTATTTGTTAATAGAAAATGCAGAGTGCAGTATTTAAACATCAAGAACAATTAAACAGATTCATGTTTTTTTTTTTATTGTGTCGGTAAATAATGACATTTTTGTTAATATACCTGTGAGAAATCTGACAAATCTGCTCCAGCATGTTTTTTTAATGTTATATATAAAGTGTTCACCACCCAACAAAGCAATACTGAATCAAAACGCCTGGTTTATTAATGATATGTACCAAGATTCTGCACAGTACAATCTGAGCCTCCAGAACCACTTACTGTAACAGCGGAACTATATACACTATATAAACAAACGTAAAGTGACATCCACCCATTACACCCACAGGAGTTTTATGAACTCCTATTTACTGTTGAAACTCCTAAACAGTATCCAATCCCGCAAAGGCTTTCTACATCATTTTGGAATTTCTGTGGGATTACATGTCCTTTATTTTAGAAGGTTGAGGTTAGATACCAATGAAAAAGAAGGTCTGGCTCACACTAGCTGTTCTCATCCCAAAAGTGTTTGAAAGGATTTTGGTCTCGTCTCTGTGTGGGCCGGTCAACTTCCACACCCAACTCACCCAAATGTGCTTTTATGAACCTTGACCTGTTCACTAGGGCCCAGTCATGCGAAGGGCCATCCCTAAACTGTTTCCACAAATTTGGAAGAATATAAGTGCTGTATTTTAAACTCCCGTTGTCAGAGGACTGATTAACAAAACCTGCACTGATAAAAAGGTGTGGGCTAATACCTTTGTTTATATAGTGTATAAATCTATATAATAAGCAGAGCTTGTTAAAGTACAGTGTGTAGACACGTGTAGTTTTGTTATACATTCTGCACAAACACACACATTATATACATTTATATGTAAACAGTTAATCTGGATTATTGCCTGCTTCATTAAAATGCAGAGGAAGCTGTGGTGTCTTGTTTATTAAAGTTAGACTTTAAAAGTGAAAATAGTAATGTATAAAATTAATTATAATCAGGGATCCTCCAAAGCTTAATGTAAAACATTTGCCATACATTGTATTTATTGTATATATGAGCAGAACAGTGAGTGTTCTTATTGAGGCTTAACTAACGTTCTGTCATTGACAAGCAGGAGAATCAAAGACTCTGTTACTTGACTCTGAAGCTGAAGTAAATGTCTTTGTGTGATATTTCACTCAAATAAAGTAACCGAAATAAATCAAATAGAACTTTATTATGATGGTCAGTGGTGTATGTTGTTGCAGGACAATGTTTGCATCAGAATGTGGGGTCTTTGTGAGGCTTCTTATAGATGCTGTGCAAAAATTTATCCAAGAATTTGTGTGTGTGTGGGTATGTGTGTGTGTGTGTGTGTGTGTGTGTGTGTGTGTGTGTTAAGAGGCAATGGGACTGTTGATGAGTAATTGATGTAAAACCATGCTGGTAAATGTGCGTCCCATAATCACTCAGAATGTTTGCAGATGTGCATTAATTACTCAAACATCATTAACCTTTAAAGATAAATAATACTTTGCCAATAACTTAACATGTGATGTATTTTTTAAGTGACACACAGAAGGTTATTTTTCTCATCAGTGATGGACTGCATGTCATGTTGAGGACAGCTGATGGGATTTTCCTGAGTCTCAGGTCAGGAGTGGAACATGCTGGGAGCCGAAATTGAATTTGGCTGGTAAAAGAGAGGCAGATGACAAGCATCCAGGTGTACAGCGCTCGATTCCCTGCTTCGCTCTCGGCTTTCGGCTTACTCCGTTCTGGAGCTTTACTTTTGCATATTATTTGCTTCTTATTATGTCAGTGGATGCACTAAAGGTTTGTTTCACTGTGAAGGCAATTGAAGCTAAATACCGAATAATATTTTGTGTTTAATATGTTTAGGTTTACTGTAATGGCTAATGTTTTTACCATCTTATATTAAATTACAGTGGTTTAAAACAAGGACTAGTTTATCTTAAGGTAAATTAAAAAATGCTTGAATTTTGTATGCGTAGGTTTTCTCAGAGTTTTTTGGTTTTCTTCCACAATTTAAAAACATGGATTCAAAGTGAATTGGCGTCTATTAATAACCCCCATTTTGTGTGTCTGTGTGAATGAATGTGTACCTTGCAGTGGATTGGCACCCTGTCCTGGTGTCTCTGTCCAGTGTCTCAAAAACTCTTCCCTGGATGGGCATGTGGAACACCCCAGTGACCCCATAGTCCCTAGTATAAAATTAAGCAGTAAAAGACATTGGGGCACTGTATGTAGAGCTGGGAAATTTTCGGCCATTCTTTGTGGATTTTGTATGTTCTCCTTGTTTGTGGCTGTTTTTCTCCAGATGCTGTAGTTTGTGAGAGTGAGACTAAAGTTTTACGCAATCTTGCGTTGCCAGCCACACACGGGATAATTACTGTATACATAATAAAATTGTTTTACGAAAGAAGTTACAAACTGCTGTATATTTGCAAATATTTTCTATAATACACAATGTTTATGGAAAAACTATATAATACTGTATAGGCTTATAAATTACCAATACATTTACATTTTTAAATAGAGACAATGAGAGAATAATCAGTATTTATTACAAGAACCTTTCTAATAATGAGTTTTGCCTAACAGCATAAATGAAAAATCTTTCCACACTGGTTTGAACACATGAAACGAAAAATAATGATCGTATTGAGACAGAAATCATAAGAGGCAAAGGAGCTACAGTTCTCTCTTATTCAAATATGTTTGTTGGTTCTGACCTTAATTCCAAATAAATATATAAAGCTGCACAGAACATAAGTACAGAATAAATACAAAATGACTAAAAGCAAAACATTTATAGAAACTTATATCATTCTACAAATTATGTACTCATAAATATATAACATCAAAGAAGTGAGGAACATAATATTAGGTTACTAATAAAGTACTAATAACCCTCAAATGTGTGTAGCTTTATATTGGACACAATCAGTTCTTATTACAGAGGACACAGTTGCGTTCAAGCCTGAAGCTCATGACAGTTTTGTTAAAATTAAATTCTGTTTAAATAAAGTAAGTTGAAATTGGACTTCAGCCTCTTGTAATTGTATAAATGTATAAAAATGCAGATAGAGAAACATGGGGAGTCTTGCCTAATCTCATTCCAGCAGTTCTCACCCCAGGACATTGGCGTTTCAGCAAAGGATCTGTGTCTAGCCTTTATTTAATTTAGAGGGTTGGGGGGGTTTCAATTCTCTCACGTGATTGGCCAGACTATGCAATGTCCTGCTTTGTAAAGAATGCATATCTTTTTACATCTCTAATAATAATTATAATAATACATGCCAGTAATAGTTTGGTATCCTTTAAAAATGTTCAGGATTAGAACACTGTAATTTTGTGAAAAGCTTTTTAAATATTTAAATAAATGAACTTAAATAAAAATAAGTGATTATAATAGTTTTTAGTGTGTAAATATGACTGCACCGTAATTAAAATGAGCTGCTTTGTTTTTTTTTTTGAAGGGTAATAAAGCTACTGAATTCTATCGCGTCATTATTTATGAGTTAATGACACCACACCACGGAGAGCTTTTCTCAGCGTACGGTGTCCTGACACTTGAGCTACCAAAAATAAACCTCAGCTACATTCCACAGTACTAATAACTTTAAACAGCTACATGAAATGCGGGTTAAGATTTACTGTACATTCCATATAAGACAATGAAAACTATACACATCCACAGAATGTCTTTAAACCCCTGCTAGACAATTATCTCTAATCAAAAATGTAAAAGAGATTTGGAATTTTATTCTTTCTATGCCATTTTGACATTCGATCCACATTTCCACCGTAAAGCTTTAGATTGATCAAATTAAGTGAGGATGCGGTAACATGGTTATAGAAAGCAAACGTTATATCTTATATTGTATTGTTTGTCGGGGTGGGTTCAAATCCAATTTTTCAATTTTATTATTTTATTTTACAGTGCCTTTATTGTTTTCTAGCTCCTGTAAGGTGTCTTTGAGGGCTCTGAGAAATGACAAAAAAAAATTGATTACTACTTTTGTGAAGCATAGGTTTTGTTAACTTCACAGAAACCACATGCATTAAATGAGACCTGTATAAATGTATTGGTATTTTTAGGTTTTATATTTTGGTATTTTTAGGTGCTGGGCAGATACACCCAGGACATGCCGCCAATCCATCGTTGGGCACACATTAACTAACACACACACTATATAGGGTAAATTTAGATAGGGACCATTTAGAGCAGGCAATTTACTTTAAATTCATGATTTTGGACTGTGGAATTAAACTTGAGAACCTACATGGACAACAAACACTTTATCCCAGTGGCATTTAGACCTTGGTTTCTGATAAGGCCACATATGATAAACCACCATGTTTTCCTTTTGAGCCACTAGTTGATTTACCAATTTATTTTAATGACATGATCATTCTGCTTATTATACACCATGAACTTGTTTGCCAGATGGCCTCACATTCCCTTAAACACTCGGTTATGATAGATAATTTATGGACAGCTAAGGGAGTTACAGTTGTTGCAAGTTAGCCAGAAGGTTAACCCAGCAGCCACAAAATAACCACAGAAATTACACAAATATTACATTTCCACAAGGATGGATCACGATTGGCTTTAGGTTCTTCTTCTATCTTTGCTTATAGCCAAACCTGTCATCTGCTTCTTTATTCAGATGTGCCATTGTTTGCCTCCAGTGTTAAATCTTTCCTAAGGGTTCTTTTTCAGGTTGCATTGGTTACATCTTAATGGGGCTTCTATGCACTTCAAATCTGTTTAGTTCTGATAGATTCATGCATTTGAATACCAACAATGACAGATGAAATCTGTAGATTCTGTGATTGCTTGGTAAAATTGGCAGACACAGTATGGTGTGGATAAGCTGTAAGCAATTTAAACTCATGGATTCAAGCTAAATTGGCTGCTCTAAATTGCCCCATCTAAATTGCTCTTACATAGTGTGTGAGTGTTTCAATGTGAGTGAGTGTCTTAGGTAAGAGGAACCAACACCTCAATTTATATATACACTGCACAAAAACATAAAGGGAACGCTTAAACAACACAATGTAACTTCCAGACCTCCATGGGATAATAATTTTGATTTACATT
>JAOUQT010320654.1:0-14188 GCA_025769995.1 Xyliphius kryptos | reverse complement strand
TGGGTTTCCTCCGGGGGCTCCGGTTTCCTCCCACATTCCAAAAACATGGATGTAAGGTAAATTGAATATTCTAAATTTGCCCTGTGTGTGTGTATGCCCAGCCGTGTAACTGTCCAGTTACACGCTCAAGCTCGGATAAATGGGGAGGGGTGGAGAAAGCAATGGCAAACTACTCCACAATACTTGCCAAAATACTTCATGAATTCATGAAGTGACCGAGGGTCGACTACGACTGCACCGGTTAATCATCATCATCATCATACGTATGTTATATATACAGTACATATATGAATAATACTACCCTACAACTACAGCATTTAGCTGACATTTTCATGCAAAAGGGTAATTTTATTATACAGTTTAATCAGCGCTGTCAGTACATTAGCATTTTTGAAAAACAAGTGTTTAAAAAATGTGCGTCACAGCTTGTTTTAATATCTTTATAATTACAAAATGAAATTTAATTTAAAGTGCCTATCCTTTAGCCTATGAAAAGAAAATATGTAACCATTCTTTAAAACAATGTTTGAATGTGCACAAAAGCTATATTTTCTTGTCAGGGTTTCTTTTCAAACCATGAACAGTTTCAGACTTCTATCTTTCTTCACTAAATAACAGTTTCTTTTTTCTTGCATTTTTCTAACTTTTACATTTTTTGCCTCTCTTAACTGCTTGCCAGTACTTTTTCATGATGATTGCTTGTCTTGTTTGAGCACTAAAAAGGTAAAACTTTCACTCTGCTCATGTTATTTCTGCATGTTGTGTGTTGTATTTTTTATTTTATTTTTTTGGTTAGTTATGATTCTTATGTCCATTTTTTACTGGTATCATAGGTAATAGTACTTCCTAAAAACAGAAACCACTATAATAATTAGCAAAATATCATGGTATTATTAGCATGATGCAATAGCGACAATAAAAAAAATCAGGAATATAATCATAATTCTCTTGATTTCTATAAATGCATCAAGCTAATACGGTGCCACGTTATCTATTTACATATGTATACTATAAGTAGTGATTTGGAGTAAACTTTTATGTTTCTAATAAATGTAAAAAAAAAATAAAAATAAATAATAATAACAAAGTTTTGTTATTATTGTGTAGTTTCTTCCATATTTGTTATTACTTGTGAAATAGATCCAAATTATTGGTACCAAATTATTTAAAGCCCTTGATGGGTAAGTTAAATTCCCAATCCTCAACAAACATTTTCGAAAAGGATAATATGAATAAATATTTTACATTAAATACTATACTTTTTTTTGTTATTAAAGTTTAATTGTACATTTAGTGGGAAATATAAAGAAATAGTTTATGTCTGTGTCTTCAAGTAGTTCATCAAAGAAAGACTAATAAGTAAAATCTAATTAAAAAACTTGGTATTCCATTACTGTAATAAAAAAGATCAAATTAATATTGTTGTTAGCAGTAATCCAATGTCATGCATCCCTACAAAACATGTAAAGAATGAATTATGATCCTATTTTAATTACACAATAGTAATTATTTAAATTGGTTTATAAGAATCACACAAATTTTTTTTTTTTCAATTACTTTCTATAGTAAGATATGTCTTTATGGTTTACAGTTTATTTTTAAATAATACATTAATTTCTAGAAATGTTGGAACACTTTCTAAAAGCTGTAAATACTTATTTTTCTTTAACATTTATATACCAGACAAAAGGACAAAAAGACAACAGGACAAAATATAGTAATAGCAAAATGAATTTAATTTGTTAAATATAAAAAAATTGTAAATTGATACCTGCAACAACTATATTGTACTTAGTAGCAGGTGACATCAAAATATAAAAATCAAACAAGATATGCACTAATGGCTAATCTTTGAAATCAGGGCTGGGTCATGGGTCAACACTTTTTATGTAAAATAATTGTCAATGTCAAAAAACAACTATTTGTATACAAAACTTCATTTTTATACAATTTTAGAGTTATCACCATCTACATTTTTTGATCATGAAATCATGATCATTTTTATGTGCATCAAGAACAAAGGCAGTAATTACTGCTGAATGTGCATGACCATAAAGCAGTATTGTTTAAAAAAAAAAACTCTACCGTGCTGGGCAGATACACCCAGGACAGGGTGTATTCCTCTACTAGGGTCGTGGTGGAGTTCCCCATGCCCATCCAGGGAAGAACATCTCGGGCGATGGGCAGGACAGGGCACCAATCTAACACTGGGCACACATTCAGTCACACATCCACACACGCAAACACACACTATACAGGGAAATTTAGAGCATTTAATTTACCTGGAATCGATGTTTTTTTGGACTGTGGGAGGAAACCAGAGAACCAGAAGAAAACCCACGTAGACAGAGAGAGAACATGGAATCTCAACCCAGGTCGAGATTCGAATTGGGAATCCCCAGCACTGAGAGCACATGCTAACCACTAAGCCACCGTGCCGCCCTTAAAAAGTACTATAAAGACTAAAAGTTCATACTATAGAAACAGAAAGTGCAAAAGAAAAAAAAAAAAAAAAACAATATATAATGTTATGGGTCAGCTGTCTGTACACTATATGGACAAAATTATTATATTCTTTGTTCTTTTGTCTGTTAAATTAGGGTTAAGCTAAATAGTGATTTTATTGCAATTAGTGTTTCACCTTTTCTGGAAAATATCTGTACATGTTTCTTCCTTCTATCTTTTGTCCCTGTGTACTTTTACTACCTGTACTATTTTTTTTAAATAGTAATAAAATTATAAACGTTCTTTCTTAGTCTAACTAGCATAATTGAGTTTGTTGAAACAGTTTATAGAAAGATTAGTTTATAGTGGTTTTATCTTTGGATTGATATGTAGCTTAAATGAAAGTTTTGCATTTTAGCATGAACTTGCAGTCAAGTTGTGAGGTGTTGAAAACAAAATGCTGTGTCGCCATACATTAATTATACCAAATTGCCATTTTACCAATCATTACTTTTTAAACTCACTCTAACATTTGTCATCTGTGCTTCTGATGTTCTAAACAAACCCTTAACCTGAATCATAACATCCCGTCATGCTTGCTTAGTCATAATGTTTTACCATTTGCTTCCACTAAAACAGAAAGCTGCTGAAAAGCTTAAAGCGGAGGAAAGGAAAAAAATGGCAGAAATTCAAGCAGAATTAGAAAAACAAAAGCAGCTTGCTGAAGCACATGCAAAAGCTGTTACCAAAGCAGAGAAGGAGGCAAATGAACTCAAGCTTATGATGCAAGAAGAAGTTAGCAAGAGAGAGATAGTTGCTGTGGATGCTGAAAAGCAGAAGCAGAACATTCGGCAAGAATTGGATGAACTTAAAACCTTGTCTGAACAGCAAATTAAATACAAAAGTCAACAGGTGGATGAGGCACTGCTGAGTCGCACTAAAATAGAGGAAGAAATCCGTATTATTAGAATCCAGTTGGAAACCACAATGAAACAAAAATCCAATGCTGAGGCTGAACTGACACAGCTCAGGAACAATGCTGCTGAGGCTGAGAGACTTCGCAAAGCAGCCCAAGAAGAGGCAGAAAAGCTCCGCAAACAGGTCATTGAAGAAACTCAGAAAAAGCGCAGGGCTGAAGAAGAACTACAACTCAAGGCTGAAGCTGAAAGAGAGGCAGCAAAACAAAAGCTAAAAGCCTATGAAGACCTTGAAAAACTTAAAATACAAGCAGAGGAGGTTGAAATGCGTATGAGGCAGGCAGAGACTGAGAAAGACAGACAGATTAAACTTGCTCATGAAGCAGCACAGAAAAGTGCTGCTGCCGACCTTGAGTCTAAGCGCATGTCATTTGTAGACAAGGCATCAAGACTTGAGGAATCACTTAAAGAGAAACATGGTACAGTTATCCTACTTCAAGAGGAAGCTGAACGTCTAAAACGGCAGCAGGAGGAAGCAGACAGGGCAAGAGAGGAAGCAGAACAAGAGCTCGATAAATGGAGGCAGAAAGCCAATGAGGCACTTCGTCTCAGACTCCAGGCTGAGGAAGAAGCCCACAAAAAGACTCTCGCCCAAGAAGATGCTGAAAAACAGAAGGAGGAAGCTGAGCGTGAGGCTAAGAAACGAGCCAAAGCTGAGGAGTCTGCCCTGAAACAAAAGGAAATGGCAGAGCAAGAACTTGAGAGACAAAGAAAACTGGCTGATTGTACAGCACAACAAAAACTTTCTGCAGAGCAGGAGCTTATTCGTTTAAGGGCTGACTTTGACCATGCAGAGCAGCAGAGATCAGTGCTTGAAGATGAGCTTTATCGTCTGAAGAATGAGGTAAATGCAGCTGTGCAGCAGCGAAAACAGCTGGAAGATGAACTAGCTAAAGTAAGAAGTGAAATGGACATACTGCTCCAGCTCAAATCCAAAGCTGAAAAGGAAAGTATGTCCAACACAGAGAGAAGCAAACAACTTCTTGAAGCTGAAGCTGCTAAGATGAGAGATCTAGCTGAAGAGGCAATAAAGCTTCGTACAATTGCTGAAGAAGCAAAAAGACAGAGGCAGGTAGCAGAAGAAGAAGCTTCCAGACAAAGAGCAGAAGCTGAAAGAATACTCAAAGAAAAATTGGCTGCCATTAATGAAGCTACACGTCTTAAAACAGAGGCAGAGATAGCTCTCAAAGAAAAAGAGGCAGAAAATGAGCGTCTTCGAAGGCAAGCAGAAGATGAAGCATACCAAAGGAAGGCTCTTGAAGATCAGGCAAGCCAGCACAAGCAAGATATTGAAGAAAAAATTACCCAGCTAAAGCAATCTTCTGAACTTGAATTGGAAAGACAAAAAGCAATTGTTGATGAAACTCTCAAACAGAGAAGAGTTGTTGAAGAGGAGATTCGTATCCTGAAATTTAATTTTGAGAAGGCTTCCTCTGGCAAGCTTGATTTAGAGCTTGAATTAAATAAACTAAAGAATATTGCAGACGAAATCCAGCAAAGCAAGTTAAGAGCTGAGGTGGAAGCAGAGAAATTCCGCAAGCTTGCTTTGGAAGAAGAAAACAGACGAAGAGAAGCTGAGGACAAAGTAAAAAAGATTACAGCGGCAGAGCAAGAAGCAGCTCGACAACGCCAAAGTGCCCAAGAAGAGGTGGAACGCCTTAAAAAGAAGGCAGAAGAAGCCAAAAAGCAGAAGGATGATGCAGATAAAGAGGCTGAGAAGCAGATAATCATTGCAAAAGAAGCAGCTCTTAAATGTAATTCTGCTGAGCAGCAGGTACAAAATGTTCTTGTGCAGCAGCAAGAAGACAGTTTAACACTAAAGAAATTAAAGGAAGAATATGAGAAGGCTAAAAAACTTGCTGACGAGGCTAACATGGCCAAAGAAAAATCAGAAATGGAGGCTGCACTCCTTCGTAAAAAAGCGGAGGATGCAGAGCTTCAGAGACAAACTGCTGAAGTTGAGGCTGCAGATCGAGCCAAAGCCCAGGAAGATGCTGAGAGACTAAGAAAGGAGGCTGAGTTAGAAGCAATGAAGCGTACTCAGGCTGAAGATTCTGCATTAAAACAGAAACAACAAGCCGATTTAGAAATGGTAAAGCATAAGTCACTTGCAGAGCAGACTATTAAACAGAAAGCTCAGGTCGAGCAAGAGCTTACCAAGGTAAAACTGCAGCTAGATGAAACTGACAAACAAAAATCCCTTCTGGATAATGAGCTTCATCGCCTTAAGGATGAGGTCAGTGATGCTGTAAAACAAAAGGCACAAGTAGAGGATGAACTTTTCAAGGTAAAGATTCAAATGGAGGAGTTGATTAAGCTCAAGCTCAGAATTGAAGAGGAAAATCAGCGTCTTATCAAAAAAGACAAAGACAATACTCAGATGTTCCTGGCAGAGGAGGCTGAGAACATGAAAAAGCTGGCAGAAGAGGCTGCCCGACTTAGTGTAGAGTCTCAAGAGGCTGCACGTCTAAGGCAGATAGCAGAGTCTGATCTCGTTCAACAAAGGGCACTGGCTGACAAAATGCTTAAAGAAAAAATGCAAGCTATTCAAGAAGCTTCCAAACTAAGAGCCGAGGCAGAAATGCTTCAGAAGCAAAAAGAATTGGCACAGGAGCAGGCTCAAAAACTGTTTGAGGATAAACAGCTTATGCAACAGCAGCTTGAAAAAGAAACTGAAGGCTTTCAGAAATCATTAGAAGCTGAACGCAAGAGGCAGCTAGACATAGCAGCTGAAGCTGAAAGACTAAAACTCCAGGTATCTCAGCTCAGTGATGCCCATTTGAGAGCAGAGGAGGAAGCCAAAAAATTTAAGAAACAGGCTGATGACATTAGCTCTCGTCTTCATGAAACTGAGCTTGCTACAAAGGAAAAACTTACTATTGTAAAGAAACTGGAAGGCCAGCAGCAAAGCAGTACCAAGGAAGCAGAAGACCTACGCAAAGCAATTGCAGAGCTAGAAAGTGAAAAAGCTAAACTGCAAAAAGAGGCTGAAGATTTACAGAAAAAGTCTAAAGAGGTATCGTACAAAATGCTGCTTAAAGTACTAACCCCCTCCTTGGACACTAACATCTATAGATTGACCCATCATTCTTTCTAATATGTTTAATTTTTTATTTTTTATGATCCATGTATTTTTATGATTCATAATTTCTCATATGACCAAAAGTGTATGAACACCTTTACAACATTCAGTATTTAAACTAGAATATTAGAACATTCAAACAGGCATGTTAGAATCTACTTACATACTTCCATGCAAACATATAGAGTGAGGGGGCAGGTAAAATGTCTTGCTCAAGATCTCTTACCTCAACCTCACAAACAATGTTGACATGTTAATTGAAGTACCTGCCTACATGAGCTAGAGGCTACACAACCTGTAATGTTTGCATTAATGTTTCAAAATCTTCCAAAAAATAGGAAAGCTATTATTCTTACAAGTGTACATATAATTTTGGTCACATAATGCATGTCTTTTTTTCATAAGTTTAAATGATTGTCATATATTGACACATTATTTTATATGTTAAGAAATGCAGTTATTTACTAATTTTGTGTCTTCCTCCTTAGATGGTTAATGCTCAACAGGAACAAATTAACACTGAGAAAACAATTCTTCATCAGAAATTCATCTTAGAAAAGGAGCTGCTTTTAAAGAAAGAAAAGCAAATTGAAGATGAGAAAAAGAAGCTGGAGGACCAGTTTGAAGAAGAAGTAAAGAAATCCAGAGCGCTAAAAGAGGAACAGGAGCGTCAACAAAGACAGATGGAGGAGGACAAAAAGAAGCTTCAGGCCACCATGGATGCTGCACTGAAAAAACAAAAAGAAGCTGAAGAAGAAATGCGCAGAAAGCAACAGGAGATGCAAGAGCTTGAGAAAAAGAAACTTGAGCAAGAAAAACAGCTTGAAGAAGAAAATAAGAAGTTGCGGGAAAAGCTAGAGCAATTTGAAGTCATTCGTCAAGAGCAAAACAGTCAGGAAATGCACAATCAGAAACCTGGCCTAAATGGTCAAGGTGTGGAAGTGGACAACAGAAATGGAGACTCTGAATTATTGTTTGATGGAATCCGTGAAAAGGTTCCTGCAAGCAGGCTGTTAGACATTGGCCTGTTAAGCAAAAAAGATTATGACAACTTAACTAAAGGCAAGGTCACAGTTCATGAGCTTAGCCAGACAGAGAAGCTTAAAACCATTCTCAAGGGAGACAGTTGCATTGGTGGCTTGCTTGTTCATCCAAACCAAAAAATGCCTATTTATCATGCCATGAAAGACAAAAAAATTTCTTCAAGCACTGGTTTGTCACTACTGGAGGCACAAGCAGCTTCAGGATATATTATTGACCCTATTAATAACAAAAAGCTGACAGTCAATGAGGCTGTAAAGGAGGGCCTCATTGGGCCTGAACTCCACAGTAAAATGTTATCTGCTGAAAAAGCTGCTACTGGTTACAAAGATCCCTATACAGAGGCCAAGATATCGCTTTTCGAAGCCATGAAAAAAGGTCTTATTGTTGAAGGCCATGCTATCAGACTGCTTGATGCTCAGATTGCAACCGGTGGTATCATTGACTCTATCCATGGCCACCGTGTCCCAATTGAAATAGCCTATAAACAGGGTCAGTTTGATGCAGCTGTTAAGAAAATTCTTGATGATCCCTCAGATGATACAAAAGGATTTTTCGATCCAAACACTCAGGAAAATCTGACCTACTTGCAGTTAAGTAAGAGATGCGTCACTGATCCTGAAACAGGATTTCTACTGCTGCCAATCTCAGAGCAAGCTGTACAGAATGCCAAAACAATAACTGATGAAACAACCAGGGATATCTTTAATAAGACAACAGTGTCTGTGCCATTTGGAAAATTCAGGGGAAAAACTGTAACAATCTGGGAAATAATAAATTCTGAGTACTTTACAGAGGACCAGAGAAGAGACCTTATAAATCAGTACAAAACAGGCAAGATCACAGTGGAAAAGATCATAAAAATTATAATCACTGTTGCTGAAGAAAAAGAGAAAAAGAATGAGCTTGAATTTGAAGGCCTTAGAGCACCTGTTTCTGCTGCAGAGCTCCTTGAATCAAAAATTATTGACAAAGACCTTTATAACAAGCTGCACAAAGGAAATGTGACCATCAAAGAAGTATCAGAAAAGGAGCCTGTGCAGAAAGCCCTGAATGGTTCAAGTTGCATTGCTGGCGTTGTCATTGACTCTACTAAAGAAAGTATGTCCTTTTACCAAGCAATGAAAAAAGACATGATGAGGCCTGGTCATGCTCTACCATTGTTAGAAGCTCAAGCTGCAACTGGGTACATGATTGATCCTGTAAAAAATTTGAAGTTTACAGTAGATGAAGCTGTAAAAGCAGGAACAGTGGGCCCTGAGCTACATGAAAAACTGTTGTCTGCTGAGAGAGCCGTCACTGGCTACAGAGATCCTTACACTGGCCAAACAGTGTCTCTATTTGAAGCAATGCAGAAGGATCTGATTAGCAAGGACCAGGGAATTAGATTCATTGATGCACAATTGGCAAAAGGAGGCATCATTGATCCTGTAAAAAGCTACTACATTCCACAAGATATTGCATGCAAGCGGGGTTATATTGATGAGAAAACGCAAAAAGTTTTAAGCAACCCAACAGAAGATGTTAAAGGTTATTATGATCCTAACACACAAGAATATGTTACGTATCTACAGCTGCTAAAGAGGTGTGTAACTGACAAAACTACTGGCCTTCAGCTTCTACCGTTGTCTGAACAAGCAATTAATGCAAAAGAAGACCTTAGGTACAATGAAACTCAGACCAGGGATACCATGACCCAGGCCACCATTGAGATTGAAAGTGGACCTTTCAAAGGTAGAAAACTTACACTCTGGGAAATAATCAACTCTGAATATCTTTCTGAGGAGCAAAGGCTTGATTTGCTTAGGCAGTATAGATCTGGAAAATTGACCATTGAGAAAATAATTAAGATTGTCATCACAATTGTAAATGAAAAAGAACTCAAGAAACAAGAGCAGTCAAGTTTTAAAGGGCTCAGGAGTCCTGTACAAGCTCAGTCACTGTTTGATTCAAAAATTATTGAAAAAGAGACCTATGACTTACTTCAACAAGGTAAGAAGACTCCACTGGAGGTCAGTAAAAACGAATCAGTCAGTAAGTATCTGCAAGGCTCTGAAAGCATTGCTGGTATATACCTTGAACCAACTAAGGAAAAACTCAATGTTTATCAAGCAATGAAAAAGAAACTTTTGATACAAAACACAGGAATTGCTCTGCTTGAAGCCCAGGCTGCAACAGGTTTCATGGTGGATCCTGTAAAGAATAAGTATCTCACCGTTGATGAGGCTGTTAAAGTAGGTCTTGTGGGACCTGAACTTCATGAGAAGCTTCTTACAGCTGAAAAGGCAGTTACTGGTTACAAAGACCCATTCACAGGCAAAATTATATCTTTATTTCAAGCCATGCAGAAGGAGCTTATACCCAAAGAACATGCCATGCCTCTTCTGGAGGCACAGATTACTACCGGAGGAATTATTGACCCTGTAAACAGTCATCGGATTCCTATCGATGTGGCTTATCAGCAGGGGTATTTCAGCAAAGAAATGGCTAGCAAAATTGCTAAAGGCACAGACGTAAACAAGGCCTTCATTGATCCAGAAACAAATGAGAATGTGTCCTACAAACAGCTAAAAGACAAGTGCATGACTGACCCTGAGACAAAACTTAACCTCCTATGCCTCTCAAAACCACAAGTACCAACAGTGGTAGAAAAGACTTATTTATATACAGAAGAGCAAACTAAAAGTGATCTATCCAGTACATCGCTAGATCTTCCAATTGAAGGTCTTTCTGAAGGCTCGATGTCTCTGTGGGATGTCATGAACTCCAATCTTTTGCCTGAAGAAGAAAGGTCTAAATTACTAGATGACTATCGTTCAGGAAGAATAACAAAAGAAAGAATGATAATTATAATCATTGAGATAATGGAGGAAAGAGAAATTATCAGAGGGGAGAACATTAAATCATGCAACATGATCAGACGTCGGGTCACTATTGAAGAGCTCTACAAAGCACGGATCATTGACTTAGCTACTTACAATCTGCTAAAAGAAGAAAAGAAGACCATTCGCGAGGTCATGGAGTTAGAAAGTGTAAAACAGTACTTGTTTGGAACTGGCAGTATTGCTGCTGCGGCACCCGATCGCAAATCTAAAATCAGTATTTACCAAGCAATGAAGAGAGAGCTTTTGAAACCAGAAGACGCAATGAGCCTGTTGGAAGCACAAGCAGCCACTGGGTTTATAATTGATCCTATAAAAAATGAAATGCTCACTGTAGATGAAGCTGTGCGCAAAGGAGTAGTGGGTCCAGAAATCCATGACAAACTTCTCTCAGCTGAAAGAGCAGTCACTGGATATAAGGATCCATACAGTGGAAAAATAATTTCCCTTTTCCAGGCAATGAAAAAAGACCTTGTACAAGAGGACTATGCGATGAAACTTCTTGAGGCTCAGATAGCAACTGGAGGCATTATAGATCCAGAATTCAACTTTCATCTACCAGATGATGTTGCTATACAACGTGGCTATATCAACAAAGAAACATATGAGAAACTTTCCAATGAAACCAAGGGTTATGTTGAGCCAATTACAAACGAAAAGTTATCTTATGCCCAACTACTCAAAAGATGCAGAGTTGATAAAGATGGCCTGTTTGTACTTCCTTTAGCAGAAAAAGTACTTTTGTTTCCAGGCCTCAGAAAGCAAATTACATTAGAAGAAATGATACGCTCAAAACTCATTAGTGAAAAAACACTATCAGATATCAATGAGGGTCTGATTTCCATTGATGAATTGAATGAAGGACTTAAAGTGTACCTTGAAGGAACAGGCTGCATAGCTGGTGTGTTTGTGGAAGCAACCAAAGAACGCTTTTCTATATACCAAGCAATGAAAAAGAACATGATTAGGCCAGGAACTGCTTTTGAACTGCTGGAGGCCCAAGCAGCCACAGGGTACATCATAGATCCTATCAAAAATCTTAAACTCACAGTCAGTGAGGCTGTTAAGATGGGAATTGTGGGCCCAGAGTTTAAAGACAAACTCTTGTCTGCAGAACGGGCTGTCACAGGCTATAGAGATCCTTATACTGGCAAAACTATTTCCCTCTTCCAAGCTATGCAAAAAGGTCTTATTCTTAAAGATCATGGGATTCGTCTTCTTGAAGCTCAGATTGCCACAGGTGGAATCATTGACCCTGAAGAGAGCCACCGATTGCTTGTGGAAGTGGCCTACAACCGTGGCTATTTTGATGAAGATATGAATGAGATCCTATCTGATCCATCAGATGATACCAAAGGCTTCTTTGACCCAAACACTGAGGAAAATCTAACATACCTCCAACTGAAAGACAGATGCATTAAAGATGCAGAGACTGGCCTTTTGTTGTTACCCCTCAAAGAGAAAAAACGAGAGAAAACCACATCTTCCAAGTCATCTGTTCGTAAGAGGAGAGTTGTAATCGTTGATCCAGAATCAGGTAAAGAAATGACTGTTTATGAAGCTTTTCGAAAAGGGCTCATTGATCATCAAACCTACCTTGAACTCGCTGAGCAAGAATGTGAATGGGAAGAGATTACAATGACCTCATCTGATGGTGAGGAGAAGTCAATCATCATTGACCGAAGATCAGGTCGCCAGTATGACATTGGTGATGCCATTGCTAAAGGGCTTATTGACCAGTCTGCACTTGAGCACTATCGTTCCGGCAACCTTGCCATCACAGAATTTGCTGACATGCTTTCTGGAAACATGGGAGGATTTAGATCCAGGTCTTCATCCTTTGGATCCACTTCATCCTATCCAATGAGTCCCATACCTTCTATCAAAACTCCTACAACTGTATGGAATGACCCAAGTGAAGAAACGGGACCTGTAGCTGGAATCCTTGATACAGATACTCTGGAGAAGATTTCAATCACTGAGGCCATGCACAGGAACTTGGTTGACAGCATTACAGGCCAGAGGCTTTTGGAAGCACAAGCCTGCACAGGTGGCATTATTGACCCAACAACTGGAGAAAAGTTTTCTGTTGCAGATGCAACCAGCAAAGGACTACTAGATAAAATAATGGTCGATCGAATCAATGTAGCACAGAAAGCATATAATGGATTTGATGATCCGAGAACTAAAACAAAAATGTCTGCCGCTGAAGCCCTTAAGAAAAATTGGCTCCATTATGATGCTGGTCAGCGATTCCTGGAGGTACAGTATCTCACTGGGGGCCTTATAGAACCTGGGACAGAAGGAAGAGTTTCTCTTGAGGCCTCAATTATGAAAGGTGTCATAGATATTCGCACAGCTCAAAAACTGCGGGATGTGAGCGCTTATTCAAAATATCTTACATGCCCCAAAACCAAACTCAGGATTTCCTATAAAGATGCAATGGAAAGAAGCATGGTGGAAGAGGGAACTGGGCTTAGGCTGCTGGAAGCTTGTTCACAATCAAGTAAAGGCTTTTACAGTCCTTACAACGTCAGTGGTACTGGCTCTGCTGCTGGTTCAAGATCTGGGTCCAGGACAGGATCCAGAACAGGTTCAAGACGAGGAAGCATTGATGCCACCGGTTCAAACTTTAGCATGAACTTCTCATCTTCCTTCACATCATCTAGTTACAACCGTAGATTTTAATACTACCCCCACTATGCACTTTGTCAGACTCTCAAAGCACTGTTTGCAGCCCTGCCCTGATCAATTCTGCTTAATGACACTACAGCTACTTTCAGAAGACAAAGATCAATAGTTTTTTTGCATGTTTTTTTTTTTTTTTTTGCATTCCAAAATACTAGTATGTTGCTATTTGGGTTGTTAACAAGGGCCCATCATATGTAGTTTGGATGCATTTTTATTATGCAGTTCATTCTTAGCAATAATAATTTGACAATAGATTTGATTTTTTACTTAATTTGTATTTTTTGTTGTTTATGACATTCTTTTACCCACGGACGACTTAAGAGAAATTTTTGGACAGCTAATGTCATTCTACATCAAATTTAGTTTAACAATTATTCATAATGCTTTTTAATTAATTATGCTTTACAGCTTGCATTTTTATTTAAAATCTATCTCTTTTTTACTTGGAATTTTGTGTTATTTTTTAGAAAATTCTAAATATAAGTAGAACATTTACAAACTTTTAAAAGTAAAAATGTTATTTGTATATTGATGGCCAAAATAATGTTAGCCATCATAGAATGTAATGTTGCAATATTGCCATATGAATAACCAAAGCATTATGACATATTTTTATTAACACTGGACAAAGAAAGCACACTTAAAATAACATGACCTCAGCATTGCATCACACTACCCTTTTTATTTCACTGTATGAGTATGTTATTGATTAGCCACTTCAGCGTCACAAATAAATATCACCAAGCCTAACAAACAGTCAGTTTACTGAAGCGGTCCTGGTGTTTCATACCAAGAAGATTTGGGATGTCTGAGCCTATTCCCACGCAAAACACCTGAAGAATGATGAATGCAGTGATGAGCATTTGGTACCTGTAAGTTAACAATATACCTTTGAAATGCAAACCTACTAAACACTAAAAAAAACTATTTCCTGACAATATATTGTCATATATTTTTATGTTTATATTTTTTTTTAAATACTTTTTAATGTATGACCTTGGTCACACCATGTCAAATTCTAAGTGAAAACGAATTATTTGTAGAAGTAAGTTATTTGAAAAATGTTGTCC
>JAOUQT010320621.1:10000-14189 GCA_025769995.1 Xyliphius kryptos | reverse complement strand
CACGCACACACAGAAATATACATATAGTCAATCACACATTCACACACACATTCACACACATAGTCACATACACAGACACACATAGTCACACACATATTCACAAACACACAGTGACACACATTCACACACACACAGTCACATACAGTCACACACATAGTCACACACACATAGTCACATACACATTCACACACACAGTCACACACACACATTCACACATATAGTCACACACAGTAACACACACATTCACACACATAGTCACGCACACACATTCACAAACATAGTCACAAACACATAGTCCCACACATAGTCACACCCACAGACACACACATTCAAACACACATAGTCACACATACATAGTCACACACACATTCACACACAAAGTTACACACGTACTCACACACACATTCACACATAGTCACACACATTCACACACATACAAATACACAGTCACACACACATTCACACACACAGGCACACACACAGGCACACACACAGACACACACACAGACACACACACAGACACACACATAGTCACACACACATTCACACACACACAGTCACACACACACACACACACACACAGTCACACACACACACACACACAGTCACACACAGTCACACACACACACATACACACACACACACACACAGTCACACTGTGGTACAGTTTAGCATCTTCAGTTGGCTTTGGTAAGGTTCTATTGGAACTAATGAGGTTCTTGTCCTTTCTGTAGATGATCCAGATCTGGAGGAGATCCAGTTGGCCCTGGAGGAGTCCAAACTCCACTCGAGTGTCCAGTGTACACCCAGTCCAGGTGGGTCATTCTCTGCAGAACAGTTTCAGACGATTGTTCAATCAGAAGGTTGTGGGTTCAGATCCCGGGTCCAGTGTGGGGTCTGGGTTGTTGGGGGGTGGGGGTCACGTTGGGACAGAATGCCGTACTGTAATGTGAGTGTGTGATTACTGTTGTGTGTGTTCATGGTTGTGTGGCAGGTCCGTTTAAACCATGTGACGCGCTGTTTGACGGCTGGTTGGTGCGTTTGGGGATGTGGATCATCTCCGTGGTGTCTCTGCTCTTCAACATTGTCCTGCTGATCTCCATCTTTGCTGCCCCCAGCTACCTGTCTCCCATCAAATTCACCATCGGGTCCATCGGCGCCACCAACCTGCTGACGGGGCTCTGCGCGTGCATCCTGGCTATGACTGATGCGCTGACCTACGGCGAGTTTGGGGCATATGGGGCCCTCTGGGAAACGGGCGCGGGTTGCTGGGCGATGGGCTTCGTTTCTGTCGTGGCGTCGGAGGCGTGCGTGCTGTTCCTGGCGCTGGCGGCGGTTCAGTGCAGCGTCTCGGTGTCATTCGGGAAGTCGCCCTCACGGGGGAGCGTTCGAGCCGCCGCTGGGATCTGCGTCTCCCTGTCAGTGGTGTCCGCCAGCCTGCCATTGTTAGGAGTGGGTCAGTATGGGACCACGCCCCTCTGTGTGCCGTCGCCTCTGCCGGATGCCCCGCCCACCACTCTGGGTTACGTGGTGGCAGTGATCATGATGAACGCGCTCTGCTTCCTGCTGATCACCAGCGCGTATATTAAACTGTACTGGGATCTGCTGAAGGGGAACTTGGACAGTGTTTGGGACTGTGCCATGGTCAAGCATGTGGCACTGCTGATCTTCACCAACTGCCTGCTCTACTGCCCCGTGGCATTTCTGACCCTGTCCTCCCTGCTGGCGCTGGTCCCTGTGGGTGAGGACGCCGTTAAGTCGGTGCTGCTCCTCCTGTTACCGCTGCCCGCGTGCATCAACCCGCTGCTCTACATCCTCTTCAATCCTCATTTTCGTGAAGATGCCAAGCTTCTCCTGAACCGCGCCCGCCTGGCACAGGAGCGTGGCCTTGTCTCCTTTGTCTCTGTTGAAATGGAAAAAAGCTCGTGTGACTCCACCCAGGCGCTCGTCCCGTGCACTCCTGAAACAGAAACACCGGATGGGTCTGTGCCCCTGGTACCGTGCCAGCTGCCGGTTACGCCCACATGTAGGCGTGGCCCCGAAGACTGTCCGCCGTGCTAAACGTCAGGCCGGTCGTAGACCCTGGAACTGGACCGACGTGAGTGGGATCCGTCAGATCCAAACGTACGTCTGAATGTGAGCGTACAGCGCAGTGGCCAAAATATTAGAGATGCAGATCAGATGCCAACGTTCTCGTTCAACCTTCAGGATTTATTTTAATACGAATGCTTTAGTTTTCATCCTAAACTGAGCGGACGGCTGAGCCTGAGGGTCTCCACTCCACTCCATGGGCTCTGCAGAGTCCACATCAAAAGGGATTGTCGGAACTTAATGACCAAGTGAATGATGTCATAGATAAATTTATAATCAGGAGAACATGACAAAGTGTCATATCTACGGTGCAGTACGACCTTCTCACTCTCTTCTTCGTTGTACGTTTTAAAATCATATGTAAAACTGGTAAATGCTCCCCCTGCTGGATTTTGTTACTATTACTGCTGATCGAGTTTTGCAGAAACAAAAATTTAAAAAAACTTAAATTAAAATTCTGTCCTGCTGGAGATAAAAACTTCTAACATCAGCTACATTTTTTAAAGCATCTAGGATTTAAAGAATGTCCTGACATTGTGGGTGGAGCTTATTCCAGTTGTTCTTTATGATCAGTTGTTATGCAGCTCTCGGATTTCCTGTACGCCTCTGAAATTCCGGAACCAGCTTTGTGAACCTCTCTGTTTGGGAATTCTGCAGGATTGAGTCCTGAGGAGTTTGGCGCTCTAACGCAGGATCGTTTCTGATTCAGATTTATTTATCTTCAGGCCGTTGGAACGATCACACGCTATTAAAATGACAAATGCACTTCAGTCTTAATGCTGATACAACATCCCATAATACAGTTCTACAGCAATGCTACCGCATCTACTCTGGTGCTACTCCGTCTAGGTTACTCTGCAGGTACTAAATCTGGTACTACAGCCGGTAGAACAATGTTATAACAACCAAAGCTCTGAGACAAGAACTACAGATGGTTCTACAGCTCTGGTACTATAGTCAGAACTACAGATGGTTCTACAGCTCTGGTACTATAGTCAGAACTACAGATGGTACTACAGCAGTGGTTTTGGCTTTTGGAACTGTACAGTAACTTTTGTAAATATATGATTAGATCTACCTCTGAACCTGCATGTGCCTTTTCTCCTTTACTTTTTTTTACCCAGAGTGTGAATTTGTTTCTATTATGTTATATAAAATGTATATGTCACATATAAATAAATATATATATCAAAACTCAAAGCCTTTAGTTTGGAAACCAGACTTTATATTGGATGTACATTTTTCATATATCTGTAAACAAGTGAAATGATTTAATAAAGTGATTAGTTTCCTAAATCTTTGATCTGATGTTATTCTGTTATTTCTTTGGGTTTGATCTTAGGCTTTGAACCGGGAATCCCCAGCACTGAGAGGAGAACATGTTAACCACTAAGCCACCGTGTCACCCACAGTGGTTATCATTGGGTTAAAAAGTCCAGCAGCATGAGAGTGTGAACAAACACTTTACTCTAAAAACAAGAAAATAAATCATGTTTACACTGAACAACTCACAGTAATTATGATCAGCAACTGTTATCACGTAACCACCAGAGGGCAGTATCGAGTTTAGTAGTAGTAGTAGTAGTATTGTTATTATTTATGAATTGTTTGTTTATTTTCGTTTCAGATGTTAATAACAAATAATACTTTGTTATGAATATTTTGGGCATTTTTCAAAATGTTTGTAATTAACTCAAAACCTTATGACACACACACCTCACACACACACGCACACACACACTCACACACACATACACACACACATACACATACACTCACATACACACACATACACACACACACACACATACACACACACACACACACACACACACACACACACACACACACATCCTCTTTCACTTTCATTTCCGGGAGGTTTAGTAGAATAAACGCAGACTGGGTCTCTGATGTTTAAAGCTGTAATAATCGATAGTTGTGATTAAAAGCCGGCGGCTCTTTTTATCTGCAGATTAAAGGACATGAGCCTTTGGATCAAAGCGACGGAAAAATGACCAACAGCTCCGCAGCGTCCAAACTAATTCCGGTAAGTGTCCCGATACCCGAGCGGAGCCGAGCCGAACCGAGCCGAGCCGAA
>JAOUQT010320621.1:0-5000 GCA_025769995.1 Xyliphius kryptos | reverse complement strand
CGAAGCGCTCATCTGTCCGATGGGCCTCACGACGGCGTCGGCGAATAACAGAATGTAAATACTTGAACCGTTTGTTGTTTTCTTTTCAGTTGTGAAGTGTTATGATTTCTTATTGTTTTTGAAAAAAAAAGACCCCGTGATTTAAAGGCAGCTGTAAATTTGTTATGAAATCCATTTTAATTAATTCTTCTAATAAAGGCAACCCTGTGTAGATGAACTGGATGTGAGGATTACAGATGTGTTTTTTTATGAGAATCAGAGCAGATTCATTTGTATTTGCACTTCGACATAAAGTCATAAACGGACCCCAAAGAACTAGAGATAGTTCACGCATTAAATATTATATATGATATATTGCACTTCTGGTGAGTGCATTTCAACTGTAACTGTACTTATAATCTGCACATTGAGTTCAATCTGATCTAATTTAATCTGAATGGTTTCTACGTTTTGCTGTTTGATAATAAAAGATTATTTTAGAACGTTGCTGTTGAGTGGATTTATTTTGCTTCAGTTGTAGAGTTTTATTTGATATGGTTCTTAAAATAATTTACATTTTCAGATTTCAGTAAATCTCCATTTGTTATGAATTCACCTAAACGATCTGTTGCTTTAGCGACATCTAGCGGTGAAAGCTGCAGACTGTGAGCTCTGTTTCAGAACAATATGAGGCCTCGGTTTCCATGACGACTTTCTGCTTTAGAATCGAGTAGGTTCCTGTATGAATGAGGAACCATCACACAGAGGTACTGACGTAATGAAAACTTTAATAAATAACAGCATGAACGACAACAACAACGACAACGTTTGTTTTCTTGATGTATACGGTATATACACATACATCACTCTTACTCTGACTGTATAATCTATATAAATACGTCATGCAGTCATAACTTAACAGAACAATAATTTACAGTGTGAGGTAGGGCAGGATGGGGGTGGGTCCTTAACTGATCAAATAAAAAGGGGCGGAGTCCAGAATGCTGAATATGCAGCATGTTGTGTCTTACTGGAGGGAGCAGACAGGTGGGCGGGGCTTCAGGTTGAGAACTAACTTTCTGATAAGTTGAAAAGGTTTGAATCTTCAGATTCATTTCAAAAAGAGTACCGAAGCAGAAATTCAACGATTCAATTCACAAAACTCAAAACCAAGAAAACCGAGCCACGAACAACTGAACGATTCACTGATTCATTGTGGAGTAAAGTAATGCAGTAAGTGGTGGATTCAGCGAATCGCACACTTTGGAGTCAAATTTGGAGTCGAATCAAAGTCTGATTTCCTGTGTAACACTGTGTGATGTATTTGATTCATTTAAGAAACTGAATCAGAAAGATCAGGATTCATCTCATTAAATTATAATGAACTGATTATTCACTCTCTCAACAATCTTGGTGGAGTTTGTATGTTCTCCCTGTGTCCGTGTGGGTTCCTCCAGGTTCTCTGATTTACTCCAACAATTTAAAAACATGTATTCAAGGTTAATTGGCTGCTCTAAATTGCCCCATAGTCTGTGTGTGTGCCCAGTGATAGACTGGCGCCCTGTCCTGGATGGGCATGGGGAACCCCCCCCCACCCCCCCATGTAGAGGATTAAGTGGAAAATAATGAATGTTTTAAGGAACCAGAACTAACTGAATCATGAGTTCAATTCCACAGTATGAATCACTCGAATCATTTACTGAATCATGAATCACGGCACTTCGATCACTCAGAAGTCGACACATGAGAACAGAATCATGAAGCTGTGCTTCTGGAATTTGATTCTCTTGAGTCATTTGAGTGATGTGAATTGAATTCTGAATCAGTGTTTCCATGATTTGCGACTCAGCACACACACGCACGCAGCGTTTATCCGAATGAGCCGCCAGGCGATCTGCTTTTTAAAGGTTGTAAGCGCGCGGACGTATGTGTGTGTGTTGGTGCAGTATGAGTTCCAGCGCTTGTTATCGATGCCTCGACATCCAGACGTCTGGGTGCGTCCGCCACGCTGGGCGGGGCCACTTGACTTACTGACGCGGCATGTGGTCTCGTAGAACAGCTGCTTCTTCTCCACGCTGTTGATGCGGACGTTGGGCAGTACCGTCACCTCGTTCCCCGCCATGTCTGTAGCGCGAGTCATGTTTTCCACCCAGTGGTTCTCGCTGTCGCATACAGAGTACTCGCCTCGGTGCATAAACTCTCCCACCCTGCGCCGTGTTCGGAGACTCCGTGGCTCTGTGTGCATGTTCTTTTGACCACCAGAAGGTATGACATCACTAAAAACCACACGAGGTGACCGGTAGCGCCGCTTATTAAATAGCTTAGGATCAACTGAGGGAATGAGGTCATCGTGGCTCGAGTCCCTGGTCCCTGCCTGCCGATTGGCTGGTTCCTGTGAATGGGCGGAGCCCAATATGTTCAGTGCAGCCTGGATGCTGATCAGGAAGAGCAGGACCGGCGTCAGCGACCTCATGGGCACACGAGCTGGAGCAAGAGAGATAGAGAGAGAGAGGGAGAGAGAGAGAGTTAGTGTTTGGAGCTTATATATTTAAATGAAGGTATTATTATAGAGTGAGGTTTGGGGCGATTAAACATCTGAAATGTATGTATATAGTGTGAGTTGGGACTACGGCGTCCACGCGCTCGCTTTCTTACGGGAACTAATCAGAATGATAGAGCAGAGTTTCAGATTTGTAGGTTCTCGCTAAGTGCGATCCACCTGAGGTGTTACAATCGATGGCGATAGCAAACGAACAATCGAACGTAGGAAAGTAAGAACCTGTTAGTTTTTCCAAGGACATGGTGGAGAATCACAGAGTCAAGTTTCAGCCTTGTAGGTCTTCGGGGTTTTCGGGTCGACAGCGATATTGAATGAACCATTAAATTCAGGATGGTGAGGTGTACCTTAGTTTTTCCAAGGACATGATGGAGAATCATGATGCCAAGAAAGCGGGAGAATCAGTGATGAGTCAGTGAGGGCTTTGGTGTTTATGGGTATAGATTCATCAGGGCACACATTATATATAATCATTATTTCTATGATGTATTTTTGAATTTATATGGATATTGATCTGTTGTCAGCGACATGGTTCATCCCGTGTAACTTATTGTGCGTGTGTTTCATTTTTAATGATTCAGTGATTCTCAGATGATTCATTGAGTCACAGATCCAAAACTTCAAATCTGACAAAGTTCCTCTCCTCCACCTTCTACACATCACAGGTTCAGACATCCACCAGGTCTGAACATTAGTGAGAACTCAGAGGATGCTCAGGTTTGGTTCTTACTAATACAAGTTCCTGGAACCCTGCATTGTGACTCCCGTACAAAATAATGATGTAACATGAAAATGTAAAGATTACTGAACAAGAACCAGAGGTGGAGTTTATCTTTAAGGAGAAGTGATCTGATTGGAGCTCAGTGATGCTGATACCTCTGAAATGTTCCTGTTAAAGTGAACGTCACTAAAGCCAGTGTCCAGTGCTGGCTGACCCCCGAGAGCCTTCCATCAGGAGCGGCTGTCCTCTGTAACACACACACACACACACACACACACACACATCAGAATATATTAGTTTTTACTTGTGGTTATCACGAGGAATATCATGTAAAAAATAAAACATTTAATGTAGAAAATTACAAAAGCATTTAAAACACATCTTACTATAATAATAATAATAATAATAATAATAATAATAATAATAAGTAAGATATAAATAAATGTTTATTAATCCCAGATTACATGTCAAATTGAATCCAATACAAGTTGATTATTTGAGCTGCAGTTTCAAATCCCTTCCACCAGAGGGAACAATACGCTTTGACAAAGTAAAAAAGTACAGTTCATCAGTTTGCTTCGTTACTGGAAGTAAACTAATGAATAATTTCATCATTATATCAATAAACATTTAATTACACTTTAAATTTTTTAATTAAAAAGGTTTATTAATCACAACATTACAGCAAAATGTGATGTGTGTTATTTCTGTTCTACACACGGGATTCTGCAGCAGGCACCGGGATAGGACCTTAGAAAACTGAGGTCAAGTTCCTGATGAGGAATTCTGGGAACGTGACTGTGTGGACACAGAGTCCTGCAACACGTCCACACTTAACATCCCTGTATCCATTCATGTGTGCAGTTGCATTTCATGTAAGGTAGGGGGTGCTCTTACGAGTTTGCCCAAAAGCACAGCCATGAATTAAGTATGATATCAAAACAATTGAGGGAGAACCATGTCACAGAGAAAACGTCATGATGAAAACTCGTTAAAACATCAAATGAATCCCAACAGATCACGTGATGAACGGACTACATAACAACGGGTCTCAGTCGGGTCTCAGAATTTGGTCCAACAGCTGATCCCATCATGAAGAGGCTCAACACCGGAGGGTCTTTACCTCAAAGGAGGTGTTGGTTCCTAGAAGTGAGATCATGTTTGGAAATGTCCTTCAGCAGATCTGTGACTGTGTGCTGATCAGATCTCACATCACTGAAGCACAACTGTGCCAACACCATCACCAGCCTCAGGACCGCCCGATGGACCCGTCTGCTGCGTCTGAGTGAAGACCACGTGGGTGGATATTTGGGTGGTTTCTCAGGATGCTCTGCTTACAGAACTGTGATTATGGGATGTTTAATCATGTATTTCCTAACACATGCCACATTTCCCGCCTCACACAGAGCAGCTGTATTTAACACGTAAACACTGTGATGAATTATACCGCATATCAGAACCATCTGCGCTTACACTCCGTCAGACTGGAATGCAGAGATGAGATTTGGGGGGGAGGGAGGGGTGTGGCATGATGTGTTTATGCCTTTATGAGGACCAAATGTTCCCATAATCAGAGATATGTGGGGTTTAGCTGAATGTAAAATGTGAAGAGGTTCTCTGTCTGTGAGGTTCCATCAGTGTGAACAGTTCTCCTGAACTCTCATTAGAACACGATCGCTCCAGAACTGACGCAAAAGAACTTCATGGTTCCTACAGCCAGAATCAGAGTACCGTCCACTCACT
>JAOUQT010320620.1:0-25036 GCA_025769995.1 Xyliphius kryptos | reverse complement strand
CCTCATGCTACCTCTATGGTGAGAGAACTGACCAAATGCAAAAGTGAGCAAAACATCAGCCAGAAAGGATGAGAACATTTCTTCTTTCTCACATCAGCCTCTCATTTCTACCTGTTGTCTGTTCCACAGTGTTGCTTCCTAACTGGACAGCTTGATTTCACACAAGTGTGCTTGACTTGAACTTACATTGTGTTGTTTAAGTGTTCCTATTTTGCTATATTTTTGAACAGTGTACATCTATACAAAAAATTAGCTTAGTGGTTAGCACGTTCGCCTCTCAGCGTTGGAGATCCAGACTTGTCTCCCACTATCAGTGTGGGTTTCCTTTGGGTTTTCCAGTTGTCTCCCACAGTCCCAAAAACATGGATTCAAGGTAAATTGCCTGTCTAAACCGCCCCATATTGTCTGTGTGTGTTAAGTATGTGTGTGAATGTGTGCCCAGCGATACATTGGTGGTGCCCTATCCTAGGTGTATCTGCCCAGTGCCCGGAAGGCAATCCTATTACAGGATTAAGTGTAGGCTAAAAAATGAATTTCATAAAAATTGCGGGGAAAAAAACAATTTTAATCTTATTTTTTAAGATTTTTTTTTTAAAGACTATAATTTTTACTTAAGTACAAAAATTAAATGGTCATGTATAAAGATCCTATGTTGATGTACTTTGTGGTTTTGTTTCTATACATCTTTGTCGGTTACTGTTCTCACCAGGTTCTTTTGCTGTTATCATTGTGTGTGTGTGTACGGTTCTGCTGCTGACTGGAGGATTTGGCCTGATGTTCTTTATCTCACGTCGATTTAAGAAATCACAAGGTATCCTTCAATACACATTATGCAATTTTGCCAATATGCATTTTGCCTTAACACCCACTTTTGCAATTGTTAGCCATTAAAATCTTTAATTGTCTTTGTATTCTTCTTTTAAATATGTACATTTCTATTCAGGTATAACGGAATTATCTTGGAAATTTAGAAGCAAGCATGTGAGTATTTGTTCTTTGTGAAAATTCCCATTTAATCAGTTACCAAGGTTTTTAATAGTTTCCATGTCAGTATTCGTTGTTAATAACAGTGAAGCTGCAGTGTGTTAATCAATGTAATAGTCATGACTGATGCATAAAGCTCTTAAAATGACTGTAGCAGTGTAAAAACTGAAAATGACCTGCCATTTCTTTATCTTCTAGAATAAACACGAGATGAGAGATGATCAGACCAACTTGTATAACAACTTCTAAACAGATCCTGGATGGAGAAACTGCTTTGTATAAAACAAAATTCTATTAATTCATAAAGCCTAACACTGTCAGCAGTCAGTAGGACTGTCACGGCCATGTAATTTGTACACTTTTATGTTGTTGTAGTCCCTACATGTAGGTTTAACTATAAGTAATCAACTCAGCATAGTAAACTGGAGACAAAATGAATTACCCTACAGGTTTAAGCACTAAATTGTCACATGTAGGTATGTAATTTGATATAAAGGAGCAATGACTGCTAAAGATGGTAAAACATGAGGAAAGTAAACTAAGGAACTAACAAAGGAATTTCACTTATATGGCATATTTTACTATAAAAAAGAGGAACTATCTAAAATAAAAAATATAATAAAAAAAAAAAACTATGTGCTTATTAAAGTTTCATTATGTTAAGTATTCCTAATTTATTGACAGATGAGATATACATTTATCATCAATTTAAACAGCAAAAATTTGGGGTTAAATCGATCTCTCTTTTATCGTTCATTTTTCTCCTTGGTAGACCTTTGGACTGAAACAGGGTTTTAGGGTCATTATCACGGCACTTGGAGTAGTAAGTGTGGTATTGATGAATTGAATATGTGGCATTGTGTGGGTTCTCATTGGCACCGTGCTTTGTAGAAGGTCAGGAAAACTTCCCATTCTCACAGATTCCGTAGATCAGATCTTTCCTAACAGAACAGGCTACTCAGATGCTGGTCCAGGCCCTCATCCTATCCCAGCTCGACTATTCTAATGCTCTGCTTGCCAGTCTTCCAACTTCAACAATCAGACCTCTGCAATTGGTTCAAAACTCCGCAGCTCAACTCATGTTCAACCAACCAAAGTGATCTCATGTCACTCCGTTACTCATCTCTCTCCATTGGCTTTCTATAGCTGCTGCATTCGGTACTGAATCTGGCCTGCAGGACAGTCGCTGGATCTGCCCCCCCCTTACCTTCAGTCCATCTTTAGTAATTACACTCCGACTCGTTCACTACGCTCTAGTGATTCCAACTCACCGAGACGCCAATTCTCACTCCATTTTATTCAGGACTGCTAAATGGTGGAACGCCCTTCCCAACAACATCCGTAAAGCTGACACACTCAGCATTTTTTAAAAAAACTTCTTAAAACACACCTCTTAAAGAGGAACATGCTATAAAAAATAAAAGCCAAGTCGAGTAATGCGCAGGGTTGATGGTGCTGCAGTTTAGCGGGTTTTTCCAAAATATTACTGACTTGTGTTCTCATTTTTAAGTCACTTTGGATAAAAGTAGCATTTGTTAAATGACTAAATGTAAATATATGTACGTTTAATAATGCATCTGCCTTATACAAAAAAACGGAGAACCCTTTTTTTTTTAAGTTTATTTCCTGGAAAATTGAAAATATGACTGAGGAAAAAATGGTTTTCTCTTTGTTCATTAAACTGCAATCTCTGGTCTAGTATGTATAACACACATTGTGCATTGGTACGGAGATTACAAGAACATTTTTGTTCAGCGTTTGCATAGTCGTCTCAAGTTTGTGTACATTTTCTACAAAAGTCTAAAACCTTAAACGAAAATTGTCCATCGTGATCAACTTTGGAACTTTTCGTTTCCTTTCGCTCCATCTGCATATTCTGTAACACTGTGAATGATAACTAAACTAAAAATAAATGTAGCTTTATCCTGTATTTGTCTTCATGATAAGAGTCTGCATATAAACGTTGATACAAATCAACAGATTCATCTATGAATTATTTATTAAACCATGTTTTAATGTAATTATACCAAGGCCATATAAAAAACCTTTACAAGGAAAACTTAGTTTTAAAAATTACAATGAAAGAATTAATGAATTCAGTGATGGCACTGGTTACTAAGACCAGCTCAATAGCACACAGAGATATTTTTAGTGGCATATTGACTTACAGCATGACTGCAGATCACTTTATTCTAGGAATCTATTACCTGCTGATAACATCAGCCAAAATGGATTTAGTCATTATATTGAAGAAAGCGGCAGCATTGCAACTCATTACTTTATGTATTTTATCAACAACAAACATTTAGGACAGCTACTATGTTTTCATACATTTAATTTCTACTCGTTCAGCCTGAACCATTATTATGTTTTATAACTGAAAACAATGATGATGATTATTATTATACTTTGCATTATTTTTACAAACATTGTTTAAAATGTTATTATGCTTCATATAAAAAGCATGGTTTGAGACCAAAACATTAAAGAGTTAATTATAATTCTTATAAATTAAAAACAATGCTACCATAAAACAACATTTTTTGTTTGGCTTTTTATCAACACACACACACACACGCATTCACCCATCCATGTGTCAGGCCCACTCAGCATAGTATCCAGTAGCACAACACACTTTCAATTATTTATTAGCTTCTCATAAGCTGAAAAGAGCAAAAGATTCCTTTACCCGTCTATTATTTCTTATGAGTACTATGAGCGCAAATCCTACAACCTTCATGTATTACACAAATATTTTCCTTCCTCGGGGTCTTGAATACAAATGTATGCCTCACAATGCAAATGTTACAACATTAATTATAATCTCATTGTGGTGAAGCTAGCTGAATGTTACATTACTGGAAAATAATAAAAAGAAAGCATTTTAAAGGTTCATTTTTTACAAAAATAAAAAAAAAATAAAAACTGCTCACTTTATTTAACTGAAAAATAACTTTTATAAAATGTTGCATACACATGAAATGTAAGAAAACTTATGTATGATATTCAGTTATATATGTTTGTGTGTGTGTGTGTAATTCGATGGTTCTGATTGTTTAGTACATAGATAATCATTCAATAGAATACTTAATCTCAAGTCTTGTTTATTATCCAAGGTCTCAGAATAACAGTTGGATCATCATCCTTTGGCACAGTTGACTGAGTGCGCTCAGTGATACCCCGTGATAAACAGCAACATGATACAGAATTTAGACAACAATGGACATCAATCATGTCCTGAGCGGATAATAAAGATCAACTACTCGCAGTGGCTTACAAAAGCTTAAATGATCAGGGGAGATAACAATACAGCGCGAGGGTACGACAGCATTTAATTGAACATGAACAGTTACCAGAAGTTTTTTTTTTTTTTAACTTGGCGCTGCATTTCTTTTTCAACAAGGACATTGTGCAAATCCAAATTGCCATTGGCCAATATAATCGTTTTTCAAAAACATTTATGAAAAGCTACATTAATGGGTGTAAATTATCTCCTCGTGTGTATAAAAGTCAAAAGTCCATTCTAAGAAATTTATTTTTCTTGTCCTTATAGGTTAAAGGGAGCATGGGCAGGTTCAGGTCAGCCTCTCTGTGCTTAACAGGCGTCCTTAGCTGCACAAAGTTCCTTTTCCCGATGCTTCCTTGGACGCCCATCATCCGTCCTGCCCCTGTGTCTGTATTCCTCTTATCCTTACCATGTTTCAGACTTTTAAAAACCAAAGCATTCTGTCGCTGAAAACAACACACGGGTGGTTTGGAGCCATTAATCGGGAACGGAGAGGAACCCGTGGCAGACCCAGTGTGATGCTTGAGCCCCACCCACATCACCTTCCTTGGTGAGACATCTTTGAGGGTGCCATGCCGTAGTTTCGGTAATGGAGAGCCAAGTGCTGGAATATGATGATGAGCCAAGTGAGTTTTTTCCTCAATGGCCAGTAGAAGGTCTTTAAAACGCTGACCTTGTTTACTTTCCAGCTGGGATCTGGGGGAAACCACTTTTTCTGAGTGAAAAGTGTGAATTTTGTCCAGTTTGTCCTCATGACAGTTTGCAATTTCCTCCCTAGTATAATTCTCAGAGTGGGTTGGTCTCATCTCATGACTTTTAGGTAATTTGGTCCACAGTGAATCTTTTTTACACTCAAAAGTTATTTCACAAGGCATACAGTTGCAGACTTTGGACTCGCTTCCTTCCTTGCAGATACATTTAGGGGGTGAAGCATGAACCAGTTCCCTTTCGCCAAAATGAGAAACTGTAACCACATCAACATAAAACTGCTGAGATTAATTCCAGTTAAATTCACCTCAGGTTTTCTCAATTAAACTAAGGGATTTTTTTTATTATTGCTTAGATGTTCCTCTTTGTTGTAACAGGAAACCTAATGCATTAAAGCTGACACAGCATTTCCAAATTACTCAAAAAGCATTTAATATACTTTTTTTTTTTTTGCTTAAAGGCAAAAAAACTAACCAAAAAAAAAACAATACAAACACGAAAATCTGTAATATTTCTGAATTTTTATGAACTAATAAAGACATGGTTCAAAAGATCTGCTGACTTATGACTTTTCCAGAAGAAAGCATCACAGCAAATAAGGGACAACACTGTCAAAAAGACTTCATTATAAAACACATATCCAATAACCGCTGCAGATCGGTTAATGATAACCTTTTTTTTCCCCCTTTTTGTAGCTTATTTGTGAGAAAATGTAGACTGAGGACAGTATTCATTATTTTCCTACATCAAAATAGATATTTCTACACACTTACCTTCAGGAAATAGTACTTCTTTTGGCTCCATGCTGACTGCAGTGTCATTGCTCATAACGGTGTCAGTAGGATGATCAGAGGGGGAAACTGTCCCCAGCTCTGAGCTTTCCTGCTTTTTTGTTTCATCTGACCTCTTCAGGTAATTTCGGTCATCGGACGGAATCCCTTGGATTTTGATGGACTGTTTGTGGCTTCTGTCGTCATTATTTTCACGCTGGGGGTAAATGATTAAAATTAGAAAGTGAATGTCATCAGTAAAGAAGCAAAGTTAATTATTAGTGTTAATATGGTAATTTTATTAAATTGGAGCTTAAATAAGTCTATGCTTTGCGATGATCATGAACATGAAATATCCTGTAGTTATTTTTTTTAAGTTTATGGTTTGAACAACTTTAGCTATAACACTTGGTGCCATGTTCTGAAAGCTGTCTTCAAAATAAAAAATGTTTTAATGTGTATTATACCTGTTGCTGACTCTTTTCTAATTTGTTGATCTTCTCGCTCCACATCGGCTTATGTTGAATGTTCCATTCGCTTGTCTGCAGCTTCTGGGGGTATCAGAAAAAAACATGGTCAGTTATTCATTCACACAGCAAACCTTGCTGCCACAGCTGGCATTGATGTGCCATTTTGAATAAGCTGCACTACCTGAGCAACTTGTGTGGGTTGCTACTTATACGGTGAGAGAACTGACAAAATGCAAAAGTGAGCAAAACACAAGCCAGAACTACTTTATAGTGGTTTATATGGGTTGTCTTGCTAAGTGCCTCTCATTTCTACCTGTTGTCTGTTCCATTTGCACAATAGCAGATGAAATTGATTCACAATCAGTGTTGCTTCCTAAATGGACACCTTGACTTGGGAGTTACAGTGCCCCATTTGAGTGTTCCCTTTATTTTTATGAGCAGTGAACATATTTTTACTTTTTACCCTTTATTATTTTAAGTAGCCACAGAAATTAACTCACATATTGGACTTGTTTTACACCGGATGCCCTTCCTGACACAACATTCATCTTGGAACACACAGACTATGGGGACAACTTAGAGCACAGAAGATAAAGATAAAAGTAGCGCATTTTATATATAAATATATATATATATATATATAGTAATTGTATAGATAGAAAGATAGATGAACAGTTAAACTTCTATGCATTATTTTAATAAAATGGATGACAATTAGTTTTTTATCTCTTTTAAAAAACGTTTAAAATGTAAATATTTAGCAAACACGAAGTGATATCACTAGTGAACAACAACTGTTTATGGATAAGCTTTTAGACTGAAACTGGAAAATATCTGGATTTTATATTGTTAACTGTATTGGCGGCTAAGCAACAACTATCGTACAATCAAACCTTTTCTGGTCTTTTCTCATGTCTTGTGAAGTTCCAGCATCTTTAATCTTGTCCACAGACTTTTTATACGCTACCGACCTTCAGTTATGTCTTTTAACGGAGTATTTTAAACCCCGTATCACATACGGTCCTCCAGCCGACGCCATGACGCCCTCTCGTTTGTTTACACCTGTTACCCATTTAGCGACTTTTCAGGCTCTCTGGCGACTTTATTTTTTACAAAGCATCTAGCGACAAACCTAGCGACTTTTTGGCTGGTGTTTGAGGGGACTTTTGGAGACTCACATGTTCCCGTTTCTGTCCGTGAGCCCCGTTCCACAACACACTCCGTGCTCAGAAGCCAAACTGCAACTGTACTGCGCATGCTCAAAGCTGCCACTGACCCCGCCCCCTATTTACAGAGCGGGATGTAAATATAAATGCATTTATAATCTATGGTGCGTGCTTCTATGTAAAAAAAAGCAAAATATACATTGAGCTTAATGACAAAAAAATATATTTATGTAAAAAAATAAATAACATAATGTGGGTCCTAAAGCATTCTTCTTCTTTAGGCGTTATACCCTTTTATTATTCAGGGGGGCGCCAGAGCGATGACCTCGCAAAGCAGACTTAACCAAGTGTTTTACACTCTACAAGGCTTGGGACACACAGACAATGGGGACAATAGTTCCCATCCAGGGGAGAACGTCTTGGGTGCTATGCAGCTACACCCATGACAGAGCGTCAATCGGTGGGCACACACACACACACACACACACACACACACACACACACACACACACACACACACTATATGGGGCAATTTAGAGCAGTTTACCAATTTTCTTTGAAAATTTTTGGACTGTGGGGGAAACCGGACAACCTGGAAGAAACCTACGCAGACACAGGGAGAACATGGAAGCTTCACCCAGATTGAGATTCAAACTTGGAATTCCCAGCACTGAGAGGCAAACATGCTAACCACTTTGTTTGAATTTTGACCACTTTAAATTTGTATAATTAATCAGCACCACCCTTCCTTAATTTCCCTTTGGGATTGATAAAGTATCTTTCTAGCTTTAAGGGTTTTTGTCTGTATGTACTTAAAAACAAGCATTGTCATGTGGCTTTTTTATTTTATTTATATTTTTTATTTTCCTTAATACTGTATGTAGAGCTTAAACTCAAGAGCTTAAGCCCCTGTAGTAAATAGCCCTTAACATATTCTTTATTCTCTACTGTACAGAAAATGCTTACCCCAGCCATGCAGGGTATTATCCTTGCTATAGCCAAGGCTTCTCAAGTCTTTGACACAGAGGGTCCTGAAGCAGCACTCATTAAGGTATTCTTATTAAAATTGGTTGTTACTGTATTCTACTATATAAGGTAATATAAGATGTTCTAAGCAACATTTTAAGCACCGTTGTTTAACAGGCGTTTCATGAGGAGTTCTCAAGATTGTACGAGCTGTCCCAGGAACAGATCACCCCCCATCATGACCCCCGACTCGAGCACATTCTGGTTTATTTGTTCCAAAACAATGCGGCTGACCGTATAATTGAGAGGACTTTGCTGGAACAGTTCGGTGATCGCAATCTCAGCTTTGATGACCGGTATTTATTTTCTTTTAATTCTTTTTCAATTTCTAAATTCCAAAAAAATGTGGATCCCTGACCAACATTTTCAATACATACTATAATACATACAATATATGCTTTATTATTCAATCTCTTCAAACATTTATTCCTAGTTAAAAGTAAATATGTCTTTGTATTTTATATTATGCACTAGAACTACTAAAAACCCGCATAAATACGATGGGTGTCTAAGTTATATCAGTGGCGGGCTGGTAGGGCCTTTAAAGTAAAAAAAAATCTGAATCACATATATTTAGCTGACGCTTTTAATCCAAAGCAACTTACAAATATCCCAATATTTGGGATCAGAATACAGGATTGATAAAGCGCCCTGGAGCAATTAGTGTTAAAGGTCTAGCTCAAAGACCCACATTGGTAATTTCAGTGGTTTTGAACCCACAACCTTTAGATTGATAGTCTAACACCCAAACCACTGAGCTACCACTCCCACTGATGGTGTCCCTCATCAGTACTAATTAAAGCATTCCAAATTGTCTACCTACCTGGTCCACACCAAAAAGTATTTCCTTATTATAGTATTTAGCCATCATTTGTTGCTAGCTTTTGTTTATGCTTACACCTTCATAATGAATCTTGCTAACCCCGGTAGCATTAGATAAAGTGTAGCTCAACCTGTTGTTTTAACCAATTAGATTTTGAGTTGGACTTATAGCACCTTCTAGAAGGCCTGGGCGGTGCCAGTGTATTCACGCCCTCGAATTGGAGAGTACATTTGATGAGCAGACATTTTCAACCAATTAAAACTTATTACTGAAATACAACTCATCTTTCATCAATGCAATAGAAAATGATTTCCTAAAGGAACTGATTAAAAATAATCAAATAATCAGGATTTAATCAGGATTTTTGGAGTTATTTTCATAAACAATTATGCAATTTTATGAGTTTATTGTTGGTGATTATTTTATGTGAGGCTAAAATGGGAGGGGGATACAAATGATGATCAGAGACAGGATTTCACAGGCTCATACGTAAAAGGCTTTATTTACACATTATTTTAAAATCATTAAAATACACATGCTGGCCGATTGTTCTACCTGTTGGTTGTGGTTCTTCAGGTCTGTGTCTATAAAAGTATATATACATTCATTATCTTCCGCTTAATCCTCTACAAGGGTCTACGGGGGTCAATGGGCGGTCCAACACTCATCCAAGGGAGAACATTTCAAACGCTGGGCAAACACACCCAGTATAGGGCACCAATCCATCACTGGGCACACACAGACTATTTGGGACAATTCCTTATTTCTATTACTGACTTCCAGATGTTTTAATGAATTCACATTTGATTAAGACAAATTAAATACAATAAAATAAATCAAACTGGATGAATCAGCATTATACTGAACTTATTTTGCTTAAAACATATAAGATTAAAACAATCTATATTAAACTGAGTCACCTGGTAAATAAATACAGATGAGGTACCTATAGTAGACAGTTTTATTGAAGATTAGATGTCCTTCAATTATGTCTAAATATGACGAACACTTGTTCTACTACTGCTGTTTTTTCATTTAAATTCATTTAAATTATCAATAAATCTTTTGTCTTTTACCTCAGCTCAATGACGATCATGAGAGAGGCCAGAACCAAATTGCGTCTCATCAAACCGGAGGACATGGACATGGAAGAGTATCTGGTACGATCATTCTCCCCAGTTGCCATATAATACCAATTTAATAATAATAAGATATTTCCCAGCAATACTTCTCTTAGATAATAAATTACTAATTGATAAAGGCAGGTTCTACATGATAACTTTAAATAATAACATGAAGTTTTCGTCTGGAGAGAGGTCTGGAAATGTTGAAATCAAAACACTGGCAAGTTTTTTCTGTCATTTCCCCCCCAGGGTCAATAAAGTATTTCGATTCAGATTTTTCTGTATAGATACTGTTTGAATTTTTTGTGTATTTTATCTGATAAAATACCGTATTTTAAAAATATTGTGATACATTAAATGATAATGTACAGTGCATGATAACTTATTTTTATTCTGTTCATTCACCAGCAATGGCATGATGACTACAGCATGTTCAAGACCGTTTTTGCATATCTACTGACAGGACTTGAGCAGTACCAGAATGGAAAGTATGTAGCTCACTAAAATTAGCAGGAGTCGATTCACATTCTTTTTTTATTTGCTTAGCCATCTTGTGCTTGTTACACTTACCATCTTGATTTTTTTTATCTACAGAATTCGGGAGGCACTTATCTATCTAGCGCATGCTTACCAGGATAATTCAGCCTTGCTAAAAACTGGGGAAAAGAAAGGAGTGGACCATAAACTCATTGCACTTTACCGAAGAAAATGTCTGAATGTGAGTACTTTTCCCCCTTTTATCTTGCCGTACAGCAATTAACAGAACTTTGGGAGTGCAACTTTGGGATTTTTTACTTAAACGGAGCATTATGGGATTCAGAATAATTGATGGAATTTAAAACGGTGTATAATCTCAGACCCTGTAAAGTAATTTTTGAAAATCAATTTGTGATCGAATTAATTTAATTCTGTGAATAGAGGAGACATTCTGTAAAATCACACATAATCACACAAAGTAGTGGCATAAATCATAAAGCTCAGGATGTGAATAAGATATCCAGCTATCTCATGTGTTATTGTCAAGGTTCCATGTGCATCAGCCAATAAAAATTCAGTAGCAAGTTTAAAGCCACTAATGGCATGTTTAGAACCAGAATAAGTTTTTTTTCTTCTATTTGTATTTTGGTTAATTTACTCTGTAGGAGCTGAATGAGAGTGCTGCCACCCTGTTTAAGAGTGGGGAGGAGAGTGAGGTGGAGGAAGGAGTGACCGTAATGAATGACTGTGTTATCCCCTGCATGCATCTCATGGTCAGAGATAGCATCACTCAGGAGGATATGGATGCCATCGAGACCATCAGGAGCCACTGGTGCTCTTATCTAGGACAGGATATGGATGGTAAGAAAGTGTTCTTGAAATAAGTTATTTTAATAACAAGGTCTTAGAGTTCTAGTAAAATGAAACTGACGCAACTTTCCATATTATTCCATATAATTATTTATTAATACATTAAACAGAAAATCATCAACTTCACTTTGAATTCTCAAGGACACTTGTTCATGTCACGTAATCACGCTGTAAATCCAAAGCATACGTCAAAAACGAGACGTAATTTTTGTGGGGGAAAAAAGGGTGCAGTGCAGTCTAAACTTAAACAGAGCAATAGTCTCCATATTTATGTTTTAAAAAATGACATTTTAACATTTTAAATATGTTTTAAACAGAATTACAGCAGGAGAAACTGAGCGAGTTCTTGCCAAGGGTCCTGGATTGCTCGGCTGAAAGAGTAGTGCTAAAGGAGCCCCCCAAAGTGAGGAAATCCCCCCACGACCTGTGCAGTCGCCTGGCTGCTGTCATGGAATCAATCCACAGCACATCGATAGTCACAGTGAAGTGAGCACCCACAGGAGGGTCGCGAGGCCATCTCCCAAACACTGGATTTATATTGTTGCACTGAATATTGAGCTGTGTAGAATTTTTTATACATTTTTATCATTTGCATGACACTTTTCTCCACACTGATAATTCACTTCCAGCTTAAACCTTGTATGATGGTGTCATGCTCGTTTGAGATGGTTGATCTCAAGAAAGATCAACTGTAAATGCAGCAGATATTAGAAAGAAATTACTGGAGTTTTCATGTACTGTAGACTGGCGGCATTGCTATTAATGTAACAGTAAATCAATGCAAAGACAGGAAAGGCACATGATTTCACACACCTAACTGGTTTTCCACTCATTTATTTAATTTCTTAGCTGATGCTGACTCAATAAACATTTTTAAATTTCTTTAGTTGGTTCTTGTTTTCTGTTCATCTGCATAACAGTTCTGCCACATTGCTTTCTTCACATCAGTGAAAATAAAATAGTATTTTTTATTTATATAATAATATATAATTTGCCTGGTAGAGCAGCTCTCAGCACATCAATAAACATTCAAAAAACAGGAGAAAATGTAATCTATAATATAAGGCGATTGGTAAGTGTCCTCTCTATAGCGATGGTTTACGGGTAGAGTGGATGATGCTAGGTGCTTGGCATATAGCGATTGGCGCATGGGTAGAGTGGCAGGGATGAGATGAAGTGCTTGGCGCATAGCGATACGCGCATGATGTGGAACAGCTAACATGAAGCTAAAGCCATATGGCATGCCAAGATTTGCACATCAACAGCAACAGCTCACTTCACTGTGTGTGTATGTGTGTGTTACTGCACAGATGGGTTAAATGTGGACAAATTCCTCTTTATGTAAGTACAGTAGCCAAAATGGGTCACTTTATCACTTAATAAAGCGTTTTTGGCACTCCCTCCTGATTAAAACAATATAAAAGTGATACATGATAACTTTGGTTAAATAAGCTTTGTGCTTGATAAATAGCTTGTCTGTGTTTAATACTGGGTGCAACTTCTCTTTTCCATTTGGTTTTAACCTAAATTTGTTTCGTCTCATAAACGATTCCCAAATCGATTCTTTAAGACTTGTTAACGGGTATGACACGTAAACATGTTCATTTGGTCTTTGACTCCAAATTTGTGGTGAGTCGATTCTTTAGATTCAGGCTTTCAGTGTACTTTGAATTTCTCATTTGAGTCGAATTGAACTATTCGGCTCGTGAATCACATATCAATAATCAGTTTACATTACATTTAATTACATTTACATTTAGTCATTTAGCAGACGCCTTTATCCAAAACAACTTACAAATAAGATAAAAACACAAGTCTGTAGTGGACCTTCAGCTCTTGTGAATTGTTGGCTCTGGTGTATCACACCTTCCTCTTCGCTATACCTCATAGAATTTCTGTAGGCTTTAGGTCAGGCAAGTTTGCTGGCCAATTAAGAACCAGAATACCATGGTCCTTAAACCAGGTAAAGGTAGCTTTGGCACTGTGTGCAGCTGCCAAGTCCTGTTGAAAAATATAGTCCACTTCTCCATAAAGTTAGTCAGCAGCAGAAAGCATGAAGTGCTCTAAAACTTCCGGGTAGATGGCTCCTTTGACCTTGGACCTCATAAAACACAATGGATGAACACCAATAGATGACATGACACCGCAAACAATTTCCTCTCTTCCTCCAGACTCTGGGACCTTGATTTCCAAATGAAATGCAATTTTTACTTTCATTAAAGAAAATAACTTTGGAGCACTTATCAGCAGAGCAGAGCTTTTTGTCTTTAGTCCAGGTGAGACGCTTCTGATGCTGTATGCGATAGCTGAAAGCCATGTCTTGAATACGTCTCTGTGTTGCTTGAAGCACTGATTTGAGCTGCAGTCCACTCTTTGTGAATCTCCCTCATGTTTTTTTATGTTTTTTTCCACAATCCTCTCCAGGGGGCGCTTATCCCTATTGCTTGTATACATTTTTCGACCATCTTTTCCTTCTCTTCACCTTTCTATTAATGTGCCTTGACACAGCTCTTTGAACAGCCAGCTTCTTTACCAATGACCTTTTCTGTCTTGCCCTTATGCAAGGTGTCAATGTTTGTCTTTTGGACAACTGTCAAGTCAGCGGTCTTTCCCATGATTGTGTAGCCTGCAGAACGAGACTGAGGGAGCATTTAAAGACCTTTGCAGGTGTTTTGGGTTAACTGGCTGATTAGAGTGTGGCACCAGGTATCTTCAATGTTGAACCTTTTCACAATATTAATTTTTTTTTTAATATACCGAATATCGGATTTTCATTAGCTGTCAGTTATAATCATCAGCATTGAAAGTAATAAACATTTAAAATATACTGCTCAAAAAAATAATGGGAACAATAAAAGAACACATCCTAGATCTAAATGAATAAAATATTTATTTGAAAGATATATTCAGTTAAAAATCTTTATTTAATAGACAGTGGAATGCATTGAGAACAAAATAACATAATAATTATCAAAATGTAAATCAAAATTATCCCATGGAGGTCTGGAAGTTACATTGTGTTGTTTAAGCGTTCCCTTTATTTTTTGAGCGGTGTATATCATTCTGTGTGGAATAAATGAATACTCTGTAATTTACAAGTTTTACTTTTTGAATGGGAGTACTGAAGTAGGGGCGAGCTGTCTTAGTGAAACTCCACTAAGATGTTGAAATGGGTTTTCCATTAATGCTACTGCTGCCCCTCTTTCCTATTGACTTTTGCCAATTCGTTCCTGATATTGATCAAATCTTTCATAGCTTTTTGTTCCCACACGTTAGAGCACAATGTGAATGCTAAGTTTTCTTATCACTTGTCTCTCTCCTAATTTATTCCATATTCAGATTTTTCTTCACCTGAAAAATCTTCTTCTTTCCCCATTGTGGAACTAATAAAGTAACATCTTATATCTTAAATGAATCAACATTATCATGATATTCTAATTTTATGACCAGCACTTGTACTGCATTGTGACCTATTTGTCTGATGTGTTGTTTGATTTATTTGACTCAAATCAACTCATTAAATGGAGACTTTTTGAACGAGGCTGTTTGTTTGCGGCGAATCGAACTGTTCGACTCAACATTTGATTCATTTGCTCATGTCACTGGACTTGCGCGCGGTCTGGATGGCGGGTTGTAGCAGGATTTGGATGTTTTACTGAACGATGGCTTCGTTTGTTACTGAAGTGCTTGCGAGTTCGGGAAAGCTGGAAAAAGATGACCTTACCTCTAAAATTTCCAAACTGTCCCGGAAAGTGGAAGAAACTAAGGTAAAAAACAACAACTAATAAACAACCGTTTTGTCGAGCTAAGCTAACTGGCTAAATAGCTAGCTGAACAGATTAAGCAGCTGTCACCACTGCTGACATTTATCTAAACATTAAAAAACGTAAACACCCACTTTATCTGTAATGTTACATTTACATTTAAGATGGGGCTATTTTTGTTGAAATATAGTAATTTAACGATAAAGCAGTGACGCTAGATAGATAGGTATTTAGTGTACTTTAGTGATCCCGAAGGAAATTTAGCAACCGATAGCAGGTACATAAAACAGTAATGGTACAGTAATAGAAAAAAGGAAAAGTAGAATAAGCAAAAATAGTAAAAAATAAAGAAGAACTGGTAAATGCAATCAAATAATTTTCCTGATTAGGTCAATTCAGTAATGCAACAATGAATATACACTGCTCAAAAAAAATAAAGGGACCACTTAAACAAAATAATGTAACTCCAAGTCAACCAGACTTCTGTGAAATCAAGCTGTCCAGTTAGGAAGCAACACAGTGAATCAATTTCACTTGCTGTTGTGCAAATGGAACAGACAACAGGTAGAAACGAGAGGCACTAAGCAAGACCCCCCTATAAAGGAGTGCTTCTGCAGGTGGTGACCACAGACCTTTTCTCTGTTCTCATCTTTTCTGCCTGATGTTTTGCATTTTGTCAGTTCTCTCACCATAGAGGTAGCATGAGGCGTTTCTACAACCCACAGAAGTTGCTCAGGTTGTGCAGCTTATTCAGGATGGCACATCAATGCCAGCTGTGGCAAGAAGGTTTGCCGAGTCTGTCAGCACAGTGTCCAGAGCATGGAGCAAATACCAGGAGACAGGCCAGTACATGGGAGACATGGAGGGGGCCATAGGAGAGAACACCCGCCGCCTCATCAGGAGTATTAGGGAGGTCATATAGGCACGTGGATGACACACACACACTACTCATTTTAACTTGAGGAATTTCCACTGAAGTTGGATCAGCCTGTCTTTTGATTTTCCACTTTGATTTTGATTCCAAAATCCAGACCTCCAGATCTTATTATGTTTCAGAATAAGGGTGATTTTGTAATAACTGGTTCAAGGTTTTTTAATTGTTATATATGTATTACAAACTAAAATTTCACTGACACAAAATGGAAACTCCACCCAGATCGAGATTTGAACCAAGAATCCCTTACATTTTTCTGCAATCTAATTGGCTAATGACTTTCTCTATAGGTCACGCATTATTACAGTTTTAAGTTTAAGGTTAAGGTTTTGTTTTGTGTTTTTTTTTAACAGGAGGAGGTTTGTGATCTGATCAATAAGAAGTACAATGAGTTCATCCCCAGTATGGAGACTGCCGAAGAACTCATGGATCAAGTGGATTCTGTGTCTAAAGACATAGAGCTTCTAAAAAGCTGCATTGAGAATGAGGTACAGTCACCACACAGCACGATGCTTATGGAATATGTACTGCCTCGTTAAAACTTTTCAAGTCTTATGGTGTAAGAGCTTGATGGGAGTGTATTTTGTTTGAATTGGTACAGAAGTTTTAAATTTCTTATGTCTGTACCTACAGGTTCAGCGAAACCTTCATGATGCTGTGACCGAATATGCTAAGCTTAGACATCAGCTAGAGAAGAACACTGCAGTGATTCACCTGCTTCAGCATCTACAAGATGTCAGTGTATCTTTTTTACAGATATATACATAATTGTCATAACATTAATGACACTTATTGATAATTTTATATACATAGTATATTATATGATTAGCAAATGCTCCTGCTTTTGTAGTTTGACACAGCTAACGAGGACTATCACAAGACTCTGCAGGAGAGGAAATATGAAGCGGCAGCCCAGCAACTTGGAAAAGTGAGTAATAGTAGGAATTGCTGCATATTAACAGCATCTAGGCAGGATAACATAATATTTTGCATTGATTAAACATAGTGTTTGGAGTACAAATTTTTAACAAATTGTTTTCTATTTATATTGTCTAAAGGCACGTGCCAGCGTTAATGCTTTAAATGCAGCAAAAATGACAGATCTGCCTTTACTTCGGGCGTTGAACGCTGAGCTGACCCTGCAAAGAGAGAATCTCATCTACCACCTTGGAGAAGAGTGGAAGCAGGTGGTGGTGTGGAAACTTCCTCCAACTAAAGGTGAGCCTGATGAGCATAAAATACAGAATAAGGGCCTGACATTTCTAAAAGTATTTATTAACTTGCATGTAATTTGATTAGAGCCTTGTGGATCATGTCATTAATCATACAATCTTGCTGTAAAGAATCAATAGCAATTTTAGTGGTTTATTATTTTTTTAGTGTTGGTGTGCATTCCCATTCAAAGAACAACTGGAGCTTTTACTGATGGGTTTGTCTTTTATTTCTCAGCTGAACAGGATCGCTGACAGTAATATCAAACCACCGTAAGAACTACAACACCAAAATTCCATATATATATATTGCCTGAAAAAATCAGCAAATATTCGCCGTTTTAATCGGAATTAATAAGTTGCAAAATGTTCAGTAAACCTCATAGAATTGCATTAAAAAAGCCTAAATGTATGGCCTTTAGCTGACTATGAAAAAGAAATCGAACCAAGTGTTTGTCCTATAGCACTAAAAAAACCCAAATGATATTAACAAACGCCCGTTTACAACAAAAATCTGTTACAACTATAATATGTACAAATTACGTGCCTTGTGCCTCAACGATTGGGAGCTTTTACCGTGACAACAATCCTTAAAGAGCATCTACTGTACATATGAATGCACTATATGAGTTCTAAAAATGTGGTTCACATTAATAATGGCACCTAAGCCCATCTTCCAAATAAAAATCCGCTTTTTACAACCACAATGAACCTTACATATTTAATGCCATATGTAGGGAATTTTTTACAGTTTGTATTTACAGTCAACATTATTTTGCAGAACTGACAGGAATGCAGTCTTTTCTGACGACAACCCTTCATTTAAACGTAGAAGATTATAAGGAGGATGCTCCAAAACCCCTGTCCAGTGTCCTCAAGGCTCTCGCTGTTCAGGGGGAACTGCACAGAATCATCAAACTGTTTGGTATTAAATTAATTTTTTGATTGTTTTTAGTGTTAATGTGATTTATTTAGATGAATTTTGAATATCTGTTAATCACCTGCTGGAAATATTACAGTACTTCCAGCTTTCAAGAAGTATAAAAATTCTGCTTAGGTATTACATTACCACAACAAATAATAAAATAATGTATAAGGTTTGAAGGCGGCACGGTGATTTAGGGGCTAGCACGTTCACCTCTCAGTGTTTGGTATTTCCGGTTCAAATCCCAGTCTGGGTGGAGTTTTCATGTTATCCCTGTGTCTGCAGGTTTGGTGGGTTCTTCAGTTTCCTCCCATAGTTCAAAAACATGAATTCAAGGTAAATTGACTGCTGTAAATTTCCCCATATAGTCTGTGTGAGTGTGTGTGTGTGCCCAGCGATAGAGTGGCACCCTGTCCTGGGTGTATTTGCCCGCACCCCGAAACATTCTTGCCTGAATGGGCCCCTTTGTGTCCGTAGTAGAGGATTAAGCGGACGTGAATTAATGAATATTTACGATTTGGAATCTTTTATGTTCATATCACGAGAATTTAAGTGGCTTGTGTACAATATTTGGTTTTATAAAACACAGATCTGATTTTTGATGGCTGTGTAAATCAAACAAGGTTTTATTTCAGTTCCTTTAGATTTTATGAATCTGACTTGGTGCTGAATTTAAAAAATATATATCTTTTTGTTGATTTTAATATTATATGCCATCTATGAATCCTGAATCAAGCTAACCCATAAATTGCTATAGAATTCATTAGGATTATGAATCTGAAAATGGAAATATAAAAATATGAATCACCATTTTCTTCTGTGAATGTTAAAGCTAGGATAACATGGCATTATAAAAACAATTAATTTATGACACTTATGACTTACTCTGTATTCCTTCAGGTCAGGTGTTAATGATGTACATGCTAAAGCCTCTGATCAAGTACCCCTTGCTGTGGGTGGAACAGGTCGAGCAGCCCGAATTGGGCACCGTCTTGAGTCTGCAGCGTGAAGAAAGCAAAACAGAGCATCCGTCTCCTGCTCAAGTCTATGCCAAAATCCTTTTAGTGCTCAGGACTTTACACAAACATCTCTTTGGTACTTTGAACTTCTGTATAGAACATGTTATCTTTGACATAAGAAAAAAAAAATCACAATTTAACTGTCTCCATAGCTACAATGGTCGGTGAGAAGACCGTGTCTGCTATATTGGGAGAACAGATTTGGGAGGAGATGTCGGACTGTATCATTCGTGAATGCTTGCTGTATTCCATTCCAACCAACAGCACTCAACTGGCAGCTTACGATGCGGTAGGTGATGAAAAACATTACATTATTAAAAAAACACTGGTGATTTAAAACACATGAACTTACTATATAATTGCAAATGTGGAAAATGTTTACATTAAGCTGTTATTTAGACTCTTTGTGTGTTTTTAGCTATACAGATCATCTAAAAGAGCATGAAATCATAGTGATGGTGAGGTTTGTTTTTGCTACCATGTTCCTTAAGGTCATTAAAGAAACAGAGGATTTTGAAAACGAGTTGAAAGAGATGGGCTACCTCACTGGAGACTCCACTGATCTTCTAAAGTATGCTAGAAATGTCAACTGCCATTTTGCCAGCAAAAAATGCCAAGATGTCATTGTAGCTGCCCGTAAATTAATGACCTCAGAGATGCATAACACTGTAAAAGTAAGATGGCTGGCACAGGCACACCAATCTTAACTGAATACGGTCTCCTTGTCAGTACCATTAACATAATTTCTGTTCTTTAGATTACCTCTGATTATAAGATGGCGCTGCCTAAGATGCCAAGTCCTGCTGGAGTGGGTAAAAAGAAACAGGAGAAAGGTGGCCATAGCGAACATCAAAACCTGGAGAATGAGAAGCAGCTTTGTCAACGCACTTTGTGCCTGCCTGTGTGTCGCATCAGTGAGTCTGTGCAGCAGCTGATGGAACTGGCTATTAAAACCCTGTCTGAGGCAGTGGGCAGCTCACCCCAGTGGTAGGTGCCTAAAAAATTTATACCATTGAAACAGATTAGGGGAAAAAGTTAAGACCAGCAGCTGAATATATATCTTTCATTAAACTAAAGTTGCTTTCATCTAATTTTCTTTGAGAAAAAATGGACTGAATTTTTAAAGTTAACCGAAATTTTAAATCTTTTGTTTTAAATAGTTTTTATGACTGTCACCCTAATCACCCTACACGCCACAACCTTAAACACATAGTCAACCAGCAGAAATACATAAGCAATCACTGATCAACCCTCTGGAATGCATTAGTAAATAGTAGGAGGCAACCATTGGAAACACATTAGGAACCACTGAGCAACATCCTAACAATCACCTGGAATGGATTTGTTTCATGTTCGCGGTGGGGTTTCCCATGCCTATCCAGCGGAAAACATCTTGGGCGCTGGGTAGATACACCCAGGACATTGCACCAAGCTATCGCTGGGCACACACTCGCTAATACAGTCACAGACACAAACACACACTACATGGAGCAATTTTAGAGCATTCAGTTTACCTGGAATACATGTTTTTGGACTGTGGAAGGAAACCCACACAGACATGGGGAGAACATGGAAACTCCTCCCAGATCAGGATTCGAACTGGGAATCCTCAGCGCTGAGAGGTGAACGTGCTAACCATTAAGCCACAGTGCTGCGCTGCTTTGCAACTACTGGGAAACTTTTAGCAACCATTGTCTGAGCAACCTCCTGGAACGTGTTAGTAACTTTAAGCTGACTTATTTGCAACAAATATAAGTAATCAACTATTACATATTTCTTATTTCCAGTGCCATCCAGCTTTTCTATACGACCCGAAACATTTTCCACCTCTTCTATGATGTCGTTCCTACATATCACAAGTGAGTTTCACTATATAATGTCAAATTTACATTTTGTTACTACAGGTTGTTTTGGTTTTTTTATTTGTGTTTTTATGTTTGGCACAGAGACAACCTTCTGAAGTTCCCTCACTTAGCAGCTGTCCAGCACAACAACTGCATGTTTATAGCCCACCATCTGCTGACGCTAGGCCACCAGTTCAGACCTCATCTCCCTTTGAAGCCTGAAGTTGCGTATTTTGTAGACTTGGTTCCAGGCTTTAGGAAACTAGGTACCTCTTCTCATGTTCTGTTTTCAGTTTCAAAGCTTTAAATTGCACAACATTCTTCTAAAAGTTGATCATTTGTTCATTAGGAGCTCAGTGTTTTCTGGCACAAATGAATGTTCAAAGAACGGAAATGCTGGAGAGATTGTCCACTGCCAGGAACTTTTCCAATCTGGACGATGAAGATAATTACACTGCAGCCAGCAAGGCTGTCCGACAAGTGAGTTCAGCCTTGGTTACTCCATCCCACATGGATAATCGCTTCATACTATTAACTTTATTTTTATCCTGTTGGTCGGGATGTTTAGGTCATTCATCAGTTGAAACGCCTGGGGAAAGTCTGGCAGGATGTCCTGCCTGTTAAGATTTACTGCAAGTCGATGGGAACACTTCTAAATACAGCAATATCAGAACTGATCAGCAAAATCATGATGCTGGAGGTAGGTTAAGAGGAGAGATATCCTGACCTGATGCCTAATCTACGTTAGGGAGTGCTGGTTCAGTAGTTAGGGTGTTGGGCTAGCAATCTAAGGGTTGTGGGTTCAAATCCACTGAAGCTACCAATGTGGATCCTTGAGCAAGACCCTTAATCCTCATTGCTCCAGGGCTTCTGTATTGGCCCTGTGTTCTGGCCCCAACTATTAAGTGGGGTTCTTGTAAGTCGCTTTGTGTAAAAGCGTCTGCTAAATGACCAAATGTAAATGTAATGTAAATGTTTAAAATCTCTTAGTGAACAGTAGGTACGAGATTTGGTCTAGTAACTAATGTTTACCCAATAAAACGGCAAGTATGACATATACCCAATCACATTGTATGGCTGGATCTTAAACTCGTTCACAGTGAACTTTTTCAAATTTTGACATCCTTAACCAACTGTGGACACTTACTCCATACTAGATGACCCGCAATGTAGCATACACTGCATAATTAAATCCTTTTAAGTGTAACATTGCAGTCCTATACGTTGCAGTATTTTAGTAGTCATTGTATTGTTTTGAACTGTATAACTATGAACAACATATAGCACGTCTCTTTGGCAAATTGTCAAAGTTTTTCCGGAAATGAAAACAAGCGACTGAAACAAGCAGTTACCTGATAATTCCCCAAATTGGGGAAATTCGGGTGACAAAAAAACCCTGAATATGGAATACATTGGGATAGGTAGGTAGGCAATAAAATACTCCAATAGGAACACAGTGTGGGAACATGAAAAAAACCAAACACCTTTTTGTACACAAGCACAGATAGTAACACGTTACTAGCTGGGGGCGGGTACTAGCAGCCACTTGCGGACCCGTTTCAAGCTGTGAAGGCGTGTCCCAAGGTGAGCAAGGAGGAGTTCTTTGAAATGACAGGATTGGGCAGTTAGTCAGGAAACCATAGCAGTAGTTCTTCAAGGAATTTTGGCCAGCGCCAACATTAAAGGAATTGTTTCATGTAAAGCAGTGGCATGTTTGGAAACAAAAGGGGGTGGGGATCTGTCAGGGAAAGGAGGGCTGGGGATTTAAATTTTAATATAAGGTGGGTTTTTTTATGAGTTAATCTTACCCACTTCTGTTAAATCTTACTTAAGATTGGCTATGAAGGACCCAATCAGGAAACAGCTATTTTAACATTGCTCCCATTTTCAACAACATCTATGTGAGGTCAGCTTTTTAAGCATATACAAAACTGCTATACAATCGAAAAACAGAGAGAAACAGAGCAGCTGAGGAAGAGCTTTGTGTGTACCTCTCTTCAATCCCTGCAGGATATCAGCTTTGTGTTCATCTTAACAGGCACAGGGTTCACACTGGGGAAATTCAGAAATTAAAATGCCGTTATATGTGCTGCATTAGGACGGCATGGTGGCTTAGTGGTTATAGTTTCCATGTTCTCTCCTTGTCCGCATGGGTTTCCTCCAGGTTCTCCGGTTTCCTCCCACTGTTTAAAAACATGGGTTCAAGGTAAATTTACTGCTCTAAATTGTCCCATATAGCCTGTGTGTGTGCCCAGCGATAGATTGGCAGCCTGTCCTGGGTGTATTTGCCCAGCGCCTGAAACATTCTCCCCAGGATGGGCATGAGAATCACAACGCGACTGTATGAGAAGACAAAGCAGAAGATAATGAATGAATTAATGTGCTGCATTAAGTTACCATGTGTCATTCAGTAACTTTTTTGAAAGGTTGTGTGCCACAGAATTTTTTTTTTTAATGTAAAAATTGTACTGTGCCTTAAAAAAGGTGTAACACACAGCTTTAAATGATTTCCCAGGACATTTCAACTGAAGATGGAGAGCGCCTCCATACCCTCTGCCAGACCATCATGGAGGAGGGGCCGTTAGTCTTCACACCGTTATCTGAAGAAAACAAAAACAAGAAGTACCAGGAGGAAGTTCCGCTTTATGTAAAGAAGTGGATGACCTTCAAAGAACTCTCTGTAGTCCTGCAAGCCAGCCTGCAGGAGATCGTGGACAGGTAACCAAGACTTTTTTGTTTTTTTGTTTTCTGGTTCATTTAGTTGTTTCTACATTATCACTCACCATAAAGATGCACTTTGTGGTTTTATATCACACACTGTAGTCCATCTGTTTCCTTCCCTCAGTTCTCTAATTGGTGACGCGTTGACCGATTTCTATTCTCTCCTGCAGGTGGGCTGAAGGCAAAGGGCCTCTTGCACAGGAATTCTCCAGTAATGAAATGAAAAGCCTGATTCGAGCGTTGTTTCAGAACACGGACAGACGCGCCGTAGCCCTTACCAAAATTAAATGAAGTAATAAAGTCTGATTGATGATTCACTTCATACCGCTTCCTCACAGCTGCTCTTCCTTCTTTAATTAACCGTTCTCTATTTTTCTACAACAATGAAAAGTAAAAAATAAAAACCTTATGTTGATGTTTTATCTTTGATTCATTTACTAAAATGCTGTGTACACTTAATAAAAGGAACACTAAAATAACATATCCAATCAATCTTAATTAATAAAATATTTAAGTTAAAAAATCTTTATTCAGTACCTAGTGGAATGCGTTCAAAACAAAATAACATCAAAATGTAAATCGAAATTATTATCTCATGGAAGTCTGAATTTTAAATCACAGTCAAAAACTGGAAAATCAAGTGACAGGCTGACCCAACTTCAGTGGAAATTCTTTAAGACAAGTTAAATTGATTAGTGTGTGTGGCCTCCACGTGCCTGTATAATCTCCCTACAACGCCTGGGCATGCTCCTGATTAGGCGGTGGATGTTCTCTCCTACAGCTCCCTCCATGTCTCCTGGTATCTGCTTCATGCTCTGTACACTGTGCTGACAGACTCAGCAAACCTTTTTGCCACAGCTGGCATTGATGTGCCATCCTGAATAAGCTGCACTACCTGAGCAACTTGTGTGGGT
>JAOUQT010320602.1:0-14189 GCA_025769995.1 Xyliphius kryptos | reverse complement strand
TAAGTCTGTACAAACCATTTTGTTTTTTGGGTTTATTACTTTCTTTTACTGCAATTAAAGAAGCACATGTGACAGTCAAAGAGGAACTTTGCCCGATTCTCAAAAATACATACCAGCTAATTACAGTTCAGTACTGTTAACTTCTTTAGTACACGCAAAGACATGCAGTACAGCAAAGATTATTGGCACCCCTGGTTAAGAACTGGCTTCTAATATTTCTAATTTTTCAAAAGTAATATAGGACAACAATGCAAAAAAAGTGCTTTATTTGGTGGGGAAAAAATCACACTGAGAAATAAATATTTTGAATAAAATCATGTTTGCCACAATTATTAGCACCCCTGGTGTTAGCACTTTGTACAACCTCCTTTTGTCAACAAGACTACACAGTCTTTCCTATAACTTTTCACAAGATGGGAGAATACACAGAGAGGAATCTTCGACTATTCCTCTTTGCACAACCTCTCTAAATCATCCAGAGTCCTATGTCTTCTCCTATGCACTGGGCTGAGGTCTGAGGACTAAGATGACCATGAGCGGAGCTTGATTTTGTGCCTTGTGAACAATCTTTGAGTAGATTTGGCGACATGTTTAGGGTCATTATCTTTTTGAAAGACCCAGTGACGACCCATCCTCAGCTTTTGGGGAAAAGGCCACCAGTTTTTGATTCAAAATGTTCTGATATTTCAAAGAGTTCATGATTCCATGTATCCTTACAAGGTTCCCAGGTCCTTTAGAGGAGAAACAGGCCCACAGCATCACCCCCGCCATACTTAACTGTGGGCATGAGGTATGTTTCTGCATACTCATCTTTGGTGATAATCCAGACCCACTCAGAGTGTTTGTTGCCAAAAGGCTCCATCTCAGTCTCGTCTGATCAAAGCACATGGTCCCTGTTAAAATTCCAGTAGCGCTTGGCCAAACTGTATATAAGGACATCTGCAGGTGAGGGTCTGTTTTCTTGTAGCCATTGCCTGATTTATGAAGCTCCACACATCTGCCTTACTTTGAATAGCATGTTCTCTTGTCATTTCCGTGTTTAAAAGTGAGAAATGGGTCTCTGTAATGCCATATTTATACCCCAGGGGAAACGGGAAGGAGATGAATAACTAAATAAAGGTTCCTAGATACTTTTATCCACTTTATAAACGACAGTAGAAATACATTTATTTCCAAGAAATTGCTATGGGTGCCAATAATTTTATGGGAAATTTTCTTAGTCAAAATTATTTTCCCACTTGTGTTAAAGGTTATATTATTTTTTTTTAAAAAAAAAAGCTTATGCTTCTGTAATAAATAGTTTATTTTAAGGCTTTTAATACATTTTAACTAGGGACGCCAATAATTGTGGAGGTGCTGTATATTTATTCTGTGCAGATGTTGCGGGATGGAAAAGCTCGGGCGGACGGCGGGCTCAAACCTGCTCCCAGAAAAGGTTTCTATAGAATGAACTGTAGTATTATAATGAGATTAAAGAGAGTCCCGCTGTAAACATGACTCTGCTACTGTACAGATCTGATGTTCTTGGCTCCTCCCACGGCCGATAGTGACGGCGAGAGCGACGGGTCGGACCGCGTGCCGGTTCCAAACTTCCAGAACTCCTTCAGTCAGGCGATGGAAGCAGCTCTGCTGCAGCTGGACCACAAACCTGCCACCGTAACCGAGGCTCCACCCACCACAGGTCAGCATAATGCTTTTAGTCATATTTAAAACTGCATGGGGGTGGCTATTACAGCCTGTTCACCTTATACCATGTTTTTATACAATGTAAGGAACACAGGGGAGAACATGCAACATCAGATTCAGTGCAGCGTCCACTGTCACTCTTCATGAATTTTGGACACTTAGACAAAAGTATTGGGACACAAGCCATAATCATTGAGTTCATTCAGTCTGATTGACCCCAAGCCCATCGCCATGCATTTTTGTTATTCGTCTGATTCCACTTTTTTGTGAACAGTTTGGGGAAGGCCCAATCCTGTTTTATTATGTCTGTGTATCAAGTCTTTAGAAAATTAGATAGTTGGGTGAGTTTGATGTGGAAGAACTGTCCCACACAGAGCATTACAAATAGAAATCTTCTGGAGGTGTCCCAAAACTTTTGTGTGTGCAGTGTGTAAGTACATTGGTGGCAAAAATGAGTGGTTCACTGATTCACATCCATCTATTATCTTCATTTTTATGTGCTATTTGATTTGCTGGGGGGAGGGGTTCTTCATGCCCATACAGGGGAGAACGTTTCAGGTTTTGGGCAAGTACACCAGGAGAGGGCGCCAATCTATTGCTGGGCATACACACTGTATAGGGGCTTATTCACATGGTTTTTGCACTGTGGAAACTGGAAAACCCTCGCAGATGCAGGGAGAACATGAAAACCACTCAGATCGGGATTCGAACCCGGATCCCCAGTTCTGAGTGCTTTTTTTTTTTTTTTTTTTTTAAATGGAAGTTTGAATCCAAACAGATTGGATTGTTTGTAACTGTTTTTTTGTTTTTCAGAGGAGAAAGGTGGAAAGAAAAAAAAGAAAAAGCAGAAGCTGCTGTTCAGCACCTCCATGGTTCACACAAAGTAAACAAGACCCGCTTCACTCCTCCTCTTCCTCCCTTTTGAGCTTGGTCTTCCTCTCAGCTTAGTTAGCAGTAGATCCTGTAATCAGCCCAATTAAATCAAATAATGCCAAACGATAGCGTCAGTATTACTCCAGTTACCGGATCCTGTTGGTTCCTGGATGGGGGAGGGGGGGGGCTGTAGGAGCGCAGTGTAATGTTCTGTAGATCAGTGCTGGATCGAGGAAGGTCTTCATGGTTTCGTCGTTCAGGGGGTTTGACAGGAAGCAGTCAGCCAGCTGCTGGACCGTGAGCCCGCCCCCTGTACTAAGGGCTTTGAAACCCTCCAAACATCCAATCAGAGTGAGCTCTCAAGATGATTGATAGATCAGTAGATCGGCTCGGTAGTTTGCTTCTGTAAACGGCTTCTAGTTAATCAGCGCCACGTTTAGTTTTCGTATTTGCTTCATTTATTTCCGTTTCGTTCACAAACACGCCGCACATCCTGATTTTACAGACTGATCAGCTCCGAGTTTTACGGCTTCCATTTCCAAACCACCTTCATAAACTCACAAACAACCGCCTAAATTATTACTGATGGAGCGTCTTCACCCGCCGCGGCTCCGTGACCTGCTGTGACATCATCCAGCATGAGGACACAGAGGTGTAAATCAGCTTTACCTTCGATCTTTAATGCTGTGTCTCAATATTCTCTTCTTTATGAAATCGGGACACTTCAATTAGATTAATATTAAATCAAATAAACAACTCCATTTCTCGTTCAGGTCTCATTAGTGTTCAGTACAAATTATTCATCTGGAAACTTTAATCTTTAAACTTCAGCATGTTGTAAAGTTTATCTCACTGGAAAATGTTTGAGATAAAAGTCTTTAAATCCGGTGCAGTGAACAAAATAAAAGGTTTAATTAGAAATTGTATTCTGATTTAGTAGCTGTACAGTTAATAGTTTTGGAAACCAGTAGAACCTCAACGGAACCAACAGCTATAGGAATCTTTACACTGCTTTTTGTAAATGATTTAAAGTTTTAATTTTACAGCTGAGCAGATTTTCTAATTCCGACTGACTCAGATCTGCGCTCACAAAATAAAGCTGACCTGGGTTTGGAACCTGACTGGAGTGTGGAGTGAAATAAGGTTCTTGAGAACCTTTCCCACTAACATTATATTTTACACTTAAAAGTACTGAAACTGCGCCCTCTGCCGTCTCAATGTAGAAGTAAATGAAATCGGTGAAATGTCATAATTAGAACTTATTTACTGAAGTCACAAACCTGCAGAATTTGTATTAAAATCACGTTCCATCAGAGCCGAATCTGGAACCTGTAATGTTTTTGTAGGCGGTGGTTTGAATTAAACGATCTTTAATGCGTTTCGGATTTGTAGTCTTTGTGTTGAACCCTCTGCTCGCTCTGTGGAATCCGGACGGGGATGTTAAAGGGATTTTCAGGGACTGGTAGTAAATCTGACTGCGCTGTGGTTTCAGGGTAAAGTGTCCGAGGTGCAGCAGCTTTGGTTTCTTTTAATGTTCTAAAAACGTTGCTTTATGTTTTGTTCTTTCATTTCCTGAGCAGGATGCTGTGATTTGAACCTGCGCTTTTGAGTTACCAGGTGATTAAATAAAGAAATCATCATGCACAATATTAACGTGTCCGTCATCATTTTGAAGTAAAAGAATAATTGAAGCTGAATTCAACATTCTCATTGTTCTACAGTTTTGAAGTTACATCCTCTGTTAGTCGGCTTTGGTATGTTCTCTGATCAGGACCCCACAGAGCAGGTATTATTAGGGTGGTGGATGATTCTCAGTACTGCAGTGTCACTGACATGATGGAGGTGAAGGATTACACAGATGATTCCTGCTCTGTGATGGAGAACAGACTAAAGATCAAAGTTTATATTCTGGTATTGAAAATTGAGTCATGTTTCTCCTTGTGAAGCTGGGCGCAGCGAAAGGAACATGAATTAACTTTACACTGAACTTTACTTTTACTTTGTAAACATCATGTCATGTTGATTTACCAACAACAGAACTTAGATTTCACTCCATTCCTCCTCTCTCTCCATTGGCTTCCTGTAGCTGCTGCATTCAGTACAAGGTACTGACTTTGATCTACAGGACAGTCTCTGGATCTGCCCCCTCTTACCTTCAGTCCATATTTATTAAATACACTCCGACTCGTTCACTGTGTGTTGTTATTGCAGACTAAATGTAAATGTATTTTTGGAGAAATGTTTCCTGTGAGTCGTTTAGCTGAATTGATTCAAAGATTCGAGTCAATTATAAGATTCAGGTAGAATCGCTGCACAGTCACGTGATCTCTGCACCGTCAGGTGATCTCATATCAAAACCCGCGAGGTTCGGATACAGACGGTTTGTCGTTTTAAACGTTAGAAACATCCTAAAATAAGATAATACTTCGGTTTCTGAGGTAAATATTATGAAATATGGAGACTCGTGATCCAGGACCGGAGTCTAAACTGCACAACGCGAAGAAATTTAAGTCCCTGTGAACTGCGACATAAAGACGCCGCGTCTTCGTTTACGAGCAGGTGAGTTTAAATATTTAAATCTCGTCAATGCACGTTTAATAATGTTTTTATATTACATTTAAATTATATCCACACATCATAAATAATAAAACTTTCAGCAGGTCAGAACAAACTTCTTACCGAGTCCTAACGAGTCCTTTTTGTAACCCGATTTTTTTGTGTGAAATATGTTAAATTTTGTTGCCATTATTGTGAACAAATCACTGCAAAAGAGGTGTTAATAGGCCTGACAAAGCAGAGTACAGTTTCATCACTTTGCCATAATTTAATCACAATAATACACAACCTGTAGTGTCTTATTGCTTCAATAAAACTCTTACACACACTATAAAAAAAACAAAGTTTGATTTATAAATGTGTTCATTGAAAACAAAATAGATAATAATCTGCTCTTATGCAATGTAATGTAGGTTTTTTTAAACTAACGTTGATCTCTAAATAACAGGAAACTGCTTTTTCTAACAATCACATGCCATCTAGTGGTCAAATTACAGAACGCAGTTTTATTTAAAAAAAAATCGGAAAAATAATTAAGAATTTAGGAAGAAAAAAGTGCTCTATTTTGCCTACTGTACTTACACATGCAGGAATGTGTCCTTCACATTTAACCATCCGTAAAGTGACACACACATACACACACTGAGGGACGTGAGCACACATGCTCGGAGCGGTGAGCAGCCATGTACATGGAGGGACCGGGAATCGAATGTGTATTAATAATGTATATCACGCATTGTTGCACAGCTGAAGCAATCAAAGGTGCGTGTTATTGTCAATAAAGTCACGGCTGCACAACGGCTCAGCCAATCAGAATTAAAGACCGAAACCACTCGTTTCATGCTAATTATGTTAGCACACATTACTGTGTGTGTAAGTACAGTAGGCAAAATAGATCACTTTACTATAAACTTTATTTTCAATAAACTCACAATCCAGAAACCTCATGCATGTGTAATGTGTGTGTGTGTGTGTGTTTACTAAGATGAAGCTCGTATATAAATAGAACTTCAATTTATATATTTATTTTAAAACGTGATATGGAGTTTCGTGAACAAGAACAGATTAAATGATCAAAAAGGTTAAATATATTTTGTTGGTGTTTTTTCGATGCACCAAAAAAAAAAAGGTTTTAAATGTCAGTACCTTGATTCTAATTATTAACACGTCTGTAATTCAGCCTTCATATAAACAAGGAGACTTTTAAACTGTTATCTTAAACTCAAGCCATAAAATATTTAACTTGAAATGACATTATGACAACATACTGATATTCATGATATGGACAGAAGTATTGGGACACCGGAATTCAGATGTCTGTTATAGTGTGTGATAAACTCACAGACACCATTTACACTATGTAGGAACAGTTTGGGGAAGGCCATATCTGTCCTCTGTGTACAAAGCAAGGTTAATAAAGACATGGATGGATGAGTTTGGTGAGGTAGTGACTGTCCCACATTGAGCCCTGACTTTAACCCCATCTTACTTTTGGGAATGAACATGAACAGTGAGCCAGGTCCTCTCATCCAACATCAGTGTCTGACCTCACGGATACTGAACAGATGAACATTTCTCACACTCCAAAATGTTGTAGCATGCCTTAGAGTGGGGTGTTGTAAACACTCCTGTGGGTGTTATGTGTACAGTTGGTGTCTAAATTATTTTATGTGGTACATTGATGACATGTTTTAAAATCATTTATTGATCATCATTTTTATTTTGTTGTAAAGTTACAAAATAAAGTGTCCTATTTTTTTTAATAATCAGACTGATAAGGTTTATAAAGTTTTTACATCACTGATTAAATAGAATGTTGGTTCTCTAAAAGACAGATTTTGAGTCCACCCAGCTGTCATTGGGCACTTGAGCAACGCCCTTACCCGTCATTGCTTTAGGGGGCGCTGTATCATGACTGATCATGCTTCTGTTAATTGACTAAATGTAATTATTTTAATAAACATAGTTGTGTGTAGTTAATGCTTTTAGGGTTTTCTCGTTCGCCTGTAGATGGCAGTGTTGCTATGGTTTTTAATGATAGTATATAAAAGGTTGTAATGATTCCAGTTTGTCATTTCCTCTGATCATGGATCAGCATCACTGTCTCTCCTGCATCAGTACTTGGCTCTTAAAAGTCCAACTGAATCCAGTTCGTTCCTCCCTGTTTGAAACACATTGACTTCTCTGTGTATGGACTCTGTGAAGCTTTATGGGTTTCATGATGTTATTCACCTCCTGAACTGAAGTACCATCTTAACTGTGCACCCAGCAATCTCTCAGTAACACCCCACAAAACAAATTCATTTCGTATTTGTGCAAGAGTTTAAGTTTTTTTTATTTCGCAATTCAAGGGCTAATAATGTGCAGTTATGGCGTATATTGTTGTATCATTTATATGGTTTTCTTTGTCGTATTCTATTGTCACATGTACAGAACTGTATGTGTTGTTTCATTATACATTTTAAATAACTTGACTTATTTTTAATGTGTATATACAGCCTATATTTAATCTCTTTGAATTTCTTACTGCTGTAACGAAATGAATTTTGTGTAGTGGAACCAGTAAAAGTTTATCTGATTTGAACCTTTATGTTACAGATAACAACATGAAGATCCAGCAGTCTGCTGACCTTCAGGCCTGACTGAAGTGAGGGGAGGCGGAGGGGTCATCACAGACAGGACGAGGTGAGTGAAGTGTTGCATGTAAACCTATATGCCTTTGTACTGTTTGCTGTCCAGGGTGCTTACAGGCAACAGTCCACTTGGGCAAAAGGTGAGTAAGTACCCTGGACAGCTACCAGTCCCAAGACATCCCAGCTGGGGGCAGTTAACTCAGTAAGTAGAGGTCGATCTACTTACTGAGTACTTTATTAGGACACGTTCACAAATCCAGCGTAGTTCCTGGAACCGGTTATTCACTTTTGTGTATTGCGCTATTTATATGAACTATAGCAGGGTGTTCAAGGTTAATGACCGGTGAAGGTGGTCAGCATTTAATAAAGCTTAAAAATGTTTGTCTTCATGAAACACACAAACACGTTAACAAATGATGTTTTATTCGGGGCTTACAGTGGTTTTGTGTTACAGCTTTGTGAGGAGCAGGAACATTGAGACAGGAACACCTTAGAACCCAGAACCGTTACCCTGTTTATAAATGGAGTGTTGGAACACAGAGGTAGAGCTCATCAGTACTGCAGGATGTACTGTGTTGCCATGGCGAGGAGAGGGGCTCCTGTAGGGACTCCTGGGAAGGGACCACTGGATCCAGCAATGTCGATGTGGGAGTAGGGGAGGGGCGTGTCTGAATCCACACCGTGCTGCGTGAGAGAGACAGGTATAACTGCAGTATACAGTACACAGAGGGCTTTAAGGTGGAAGATGTAGTTACTGCTCTCAGTATTCATCGATTTGTGTGAATATTTAACTGTTTTGATGTTTTTAAATCACATCACAGGTTTAGTTTACTTTAATTCAGCTGTTTTCATGGACCACTGCAGTCGTCCGTGGTTCCGTGGTGAGTACATGTTCCTCCTGAACATCACCGCATCCTCTGCATTACCAGGTGGTTTAAGAGTCAGAATACTGATGGTGTTAATTTAGTTTTGTACTGCAGGCCCCTGTTGAGCTCCTTAACCACATTTATCAGTTAAAGGGTTTGTACAAATTTTATACATTTAACTGAGAAATGTGTTTAATGAGCTCAACAGGAGCCTGCTGTACAAAAACTCAACCTTCATAAACTAGGATGCTTTCAGTTCAGTAAACAGGAACCCCATCAGCATTATGTTCTATTCAGGAGGAATATGTAACCAAATGGAAATCCTATTTATTTCTTACAAAAATCTCTCAAACAGTTAGGTTGTGTAGAAGGCAGTGATTGTTAACTATGTCAGAGTTTTTGGTGTTTGTAGGTTACAGTGTCCGTGGTAAGCCAGTTGTGTATCATATATCTGGAACGTTAGTATATGTTTTACAAATGTTTAAAGCCCCTTCATCGGGTGAGTCTGGTGTGTCCGATACGCCATCTACAGACAGTGACGTGATCTATGTCCAGGTAATGACATGTTTCTGGTCAGTGCACTCCATTCTGTTTGCCATAGTTTTTTGATGTATGCGGTGATTGGCAGGACGGCGTCAGTTGGGTTGTTGGTCTCTCGTCAATCAGTCTGCCTTTTAGTTTTCAGGAATTACACAGGAAGTGTTAAATAAGAGCTCAGTGAGGATTACAGTATAATAACGAGGTTTGTGGTGTGGGCGGCGCAGTGCTTTGTGGACGTTTTCAGGTAAACGACTCCTAACATTAAATGTAACAGTGTATTGTTCTGAAGCGATCACAGTGCAAAGCTAAACTAAGATTTTTAGTTCTTAATCCGTTCTATAATAACTGACGGCAGAATGTGCGGTGGTTCCGATGCAGGTCTGCGTACCTTGTCCAGTCCTGAGGTCATGATGAGGAAGGCCGCGGGGCTCTGGTGGCCGCGGGGGGTGGCGGATGAGGGCAGGTCGTTGCACTGCAGGACGTCCTCGTACTCAGACTTTCCCGTGTGGAACTCGTAATCCTCCCGCCGGATGGTGGAGATTTCAAACACGTCTCCCAGAACGTCGCCCGCTACACACGAGAAAATACAACCACAGATGGTTTAATATAGTAAAGATTAGTTATTAGTAAAGGCTCAGGTTCTTACCCACCTTTCTGCCACTTCCTGGCGTTGTGCGCGCGCTGGGCCGCACCGTTATCCAAGATGATCTACAGCAAAAGATCAAAGGATTAAACAATCATAACATAGTGGTCATGTGATCACATACATGTAACTTTTCCTCAACTGTGTGTGTTCTTACAGAGTAGTTGGGGCCCATGGCTCTGATGGCATGACCAGTCAGCGTAGCGATGGTGAAGAGCTGAGGAGAAACTTCCTTCAACGCCTGAGGAACCAAACACCAGCGATGAAGCACCAGACTTTTGAATAAAGCATTAATGATGTGGATCAAAGGTCCAAACCTTCTCCTTCATCTCACACAGCAGATCCACCATCACCATACGGCCCTCAGCGTCAGTGTTTCCCACCCGCACTCTGCGTCCCGCACGAGACACGATCAGTTCATCAGAAACATAGCAATCTGAAAGAAACACACCGTGTCATTCTAATTTCACACCACCAGATGGTGCTGTTGTTAAAAAATACATAGCCATCATTTTAAAGGCAATGAATATAATTCATAACAAACTGTGGTACTTAATTTGTTCTGAAGACTTAAATAGTTACTGAATTGTTAAATGAAAATTGCATACTTAAATAAAGGCCATCAGAACGTCCTGGACTTTACTTTGATCTATAATTATACTGAGATTTAAATGAGACAAAAACTGAACCTACCAGAACCAACGCTGTTCCTCACCATGGCCATGGATCCCACCACCTTCAGGTGTTTCGGTTTTAGTTTCGCTAAAATCTGAGAGGAAAAGAAGGAAGAGGAGCTGACAAACATTCATCTTGTCATCGTTTCACATTTTAATTCAGCCGTATTAGATCATGAGTCTGGGATCTGAACTCTGAAAGTATTAAATGAACTACATGAAAATAAATCCTGAATTTCCCTTTGGGATCAATAACATCTAATTTACATGTGTACTGCCCCCTGGTGAAATGTTTCCCTATTTTCTGTTTAAAAATGCTCTGAGTAAGAAAATTATCTAACTGGATCACATGTTAAAACATTGCACAATGTCTAGTAACTGATCCTTTGAGCTTCAATAAGAGTTTAAATCATGACGGCTGTAATTCATCTTTAATCACGACATCTAGTTATAGTGTGAATAAATTATTAAAGTGTAGTTGTAGTTCTGTAAATATCCATTTTGTATTTTTTAAGTGAATGTTTCTACGTCAGATAAACAATGTGTGAATCACAAAGTGTTCTGACCTGGAAGAATCCGGCTACAGCTGCAGCTCCACATTTATCCCTGTGCATTCCTGACATGTGGCCGCCGGCCTTAATATCAGCTCCACCCGTGTCGTAGGTGATTCCCTGTGAACCAGATGCATCGTTAGAACGAAGCACACCGAAGACATGCATGTTAGAGTAGTTATATAAACAAACCTTGTTTTAAACTAAGATTAATGTGTTAATACACATCTAAGTATCAATACAGGAAGTGACTAACTGATCAGCTTCAACAAACCGATTCTGCAGAAGTGACAAGAAACTCTGAGATCTGAATCCTTGGGTGGAATGCAAAGTAACGCTCATTATAAAACGGGTAGTTCTGGATTGGCTGAGCCGTTTGTTCAGCCGTGACATTATTGACAATAACACAAAGCTCTGAGCGCTTTACACTCATATCAATGCGCGATGTACATCATTTTAAATCATAAAGAGGATTCAATTAAACAGTAAACCGATTCCCGACGAGCACAAAACCTGTTGCGGCTGTTACAATTTGGCCACTAGATGGCAGTTTTCGATTTGTTAATGAAACTGGTATCCTGTTACTCAGCGATCAGAGTTCACTTTAAAAAAAAACAGGACTAAATAAACATTTATAAATCATCTTGTTTTTTTTTTTTTATTATAGCATGGTTTGTAACTTTTTTATAAAAGCAATAAGGCACTCAAAGTTGTGTTTGTCAATAAATCACAGGAAAGAGATGTAACTACACTTTGCTACTCTTTTCTCTGATTAATTTACAATAACGCTTTGTTACGTTAGTGACCTGCTCTCCTTCCACTATAAGATGTTATCTTACACATGTGTAGTAATTGTACCCTCAACCACCACTCCACTCACCTTACCAACCAGCATGAGAGTTTGCTGAACAGGTCCTTCTCCACAATACTCCAGATAAAGGACCCTGGCCTGATGACGAGGTACAACTGCACATACACACACACACACACAACAAGGATGTATAAGGTCTTACACTTACTATGAGTTTAAAAGGCTTTGTAGTTGTACATTCTACATTGTTAAATGTCGATAACTAACATTTAAATGATTATTTTATTTCAGGAAGCAGATTCATGGGGTTGTAATGATAAAACCCGGTGCAGTGAGTCGTACCGTTGGCACAGCGATTGACTGCAGCCAGACAGGGGTAGTTTTTCTGCAGCGTGTTGACATCACTCACCACCTTCACCTGAAAGATGAGGAGGAGAGAAGCTCAGTGCTGCAGTACAGTGGTCACGAGTAGCCACTGCAGACTGAACACACTACAGTACTGTACAAACCTGCACACGGCTGTCTTTAAAGATCTCCTGCACGTATTCAGCAACACGCGGCGCAGCCATGCGCTCTGGATCAGAACCCCCGATGTCACGATACACCACCCTGTCAACACACACAATTATAAAACAGGTAGTTATGGTTCTTAAATCTGATTGGCTGTAGATGGCAGTATTTGGTTGTTAGAGAAACCGGTATCCTGCTACTCAGCAATCAGCAATTTTGTTTTCGATAAAGGAATTTGTGAATGAAACCTTTTTTGTTAATTATAGTGTCTTTGACACTTGAGGTCGTGCATTATTGTGAATTCCCGTGATTTATTAACAATAACACATGCAGGAAACTCAGATCTATAACACTCACCTGCCGCTCTCCAGTGCTGAAGCCACTTCAGTGAGCTCTTTACCCTGAGCCTTATCCTTTACCCAAACCCCCAACACGGTCACCTTGTAGGGGGAAGGCTTCACCTCCCGCAGCTCCAGAGGCTGCAGCACACAGTCAGTGTGATATTTATTCAAAGCAGTACAAAAAAAAACAAAACAATACCCGTCCCAGTCACTCAGTCGTTACTCACCATGTAGAGTTCCTGCAGCGCCCCCAGCACAGCCACCAGCATGTTCTTAGAATAAATGCTGTGTGGAGGACAGACCAGCAGGGGGTGCTGCATCCCAGTCTTTATCGCCCTGTGGAAACATTTCACATGTGAACATGATTTAAGGAGATACCATTCATGTGGGTCGTACCAACAGGTCACTACAGCGATACCTCTGGATTCCTTTAGCCGCGGCGTCGCTGTAGCGTCTGACATCATCGTAATCGCGGTTTAGGGGTCCCGTTGGAGCGAACACCAGCCTGTTACCCGGCAAACCGGCGACTTTCAGCACCACCACGTCTTCGGACAGTGCAGAGTCCACCTGTGCAGGAGCGTGGAAGAGCATTGTAGGTAATTTAATAGCCACTGAGCTGAAGCATATTAAGCATATTAATTGTGTGTGAAGGTGGGATGAACGCTCACAGCGCTGTAATCTTGCAGAGCAGATCTCAGACTCTCCAGCTCATCTGGGAGATCCTCAAAGTTCTGCGCTACCAGAAGAACGCCATCGTAGCTGCAACCACAGACAACAGAACCTCAAAAAAACACTAGTGACAGGTGTCGGTACACACATCTTTATCACGCAGTTGAGGTGCATTCAGTAATTCCAGGTGCATTTTAGGCAACTGTAAGCTTTTATCTTTGTGTGAACAGTTTGGGGAAGGCCCTAGTGCACAAGGAAGGAGCCTAAAGGTCTGGTTGAGGTAGTGTGGTGTAGAACAATCCAAGAGCTTTAACCTCAAGTCCTGACTTAAACTCAAACAACTTAGTGATGAATTAGGACGGTGATTTTATGGCAGGTCCTTTTATTCTACTTCGGTTTCTGACGTTACTTAAGTTTAGTTTCAAGTTTGTCATTTGCGCTACGTGTCAGCCCCCAAATTAACAAATAAAAACTGCAATATCTGCTGTTGTGTAATATGTTGTCTTACCTATTCATTCTGTCATTTTATGTGTAATAGTTGTTGCTGTGCAATCTGTTGTATTTTATGGTGTTTTTCTGTTGTTTATTATCAACTGTCATGTACATAACTGTAAATCCTACATTTTTATTTTGTATATATGTTTTTTTTTGTATGCAAATTTCCCCAACTTGGACTAATAAAGGCTTATCGTCTAGTACAGGGGTTGGACAATAAAAGTGAAACATCTGGTTTTAGACCCCAATAATTGATTAGTATGATGTAGCGCCTCCTTTTGGGGCCAATACAGCGTCCATTGGTCTTGGGAATGACATCTACAAGTCCTGCACAGTGGTCA
>JAOUQT010320577.1:0-14190 GCA_025769995.1 Xyliphius kryptos | reverse complement strand
TCAGGATGGCACATCAATGCCAGCTGTGGAAAGAAGGTTTGCTGTGTCTGTCAGCACAGTGTCCAGGGCATGGAGCAGATACCAGGAGACAGGCCAGTACACCAGGAGACATGGAGGGGGATTTTTAACTGAAATATTATATTAACTGAGATATAGGATGTGTTATTTTAGTGTTCTCTTTATTTTTTTAGATCAAGGCTCACTGCGCCACAAACAATACCTTCAAATCAATCTAAATCAGTTCAATTATAAGGGTACAACACTCTCTATCCCGTTCACATTTCAGTATTTCCCACTAAAAATGCTGCCAAAGCATTTTGTAAAATCTATGGAATACTAATAAGAAATTAAATAAAGAAAACAAGATAACAATGAATATGGTGAAAGTGTTTGTGTGTGCAAGGGTCTCTCTTTTCATCATAGCATCAAAATTGCTTTTTGGCCATAAAACCTTTGTTTCTATTGACAACCACAGTGCTGAACCCCCAGGAATACCAGCTGTAGTCATTAATTTGAGTAGTACTGTAAGCTAAACCATTCTGGTAACGATATCACTTTATTTTCCATCCAAGGACAATGGTTGGCTCATTTGGCACTACAATTCTTTAAATAACCACATAAAGTTAGTCAGCAATATACACTTTTGAAACTCAGTAAAAAATAAGGTATAAAAAATGTTTTATTTTTTATGTACAGATGTACTGTACATGCCTCAATATTTTGTCCATGTAATATATACCTATTTTAAATACTAAATGTAAAAGGCCTAGAATGTCGTAATTTAGATAACGAATGCATTGATTGCTAAGAAAATATTAAAACAGTACTGAGTAGTGAATTTTGCATGAAATAACAAAATCTTTATTTTCCACAGGAAAAAAAATCAATTAAACACACACACAGCCCCCAATGGTGATGTGTGTCCTTCAGGAGGATAAGAAGATAAGAGAACTAGGACAGGGGGAGGATGAGAGGCAGACAGATCTGATGAAACAGAGGCACTAAAAGCAGTGGAACAGAAAGTGAGTGTGAAACATAGAGCAATAAATAATAGGGGGAAATATATATGCTTAGGACAGAAACATTAGTAACTTTGTGTCGTCTGCCATTATACAATGTGTAGATGGATATATTATGTTACACCACAATATGATATGACAGCTTGACTTTATGCCTTTAGATATAAACAATTGTCTGCAACCACAGCAGCAGTGAGTGAGTGCGTTAGTCTTATATAGCTAATGCACTGATGGTTATAACGCAGTATTTTTCCTGCTGTATTTAACCACAATCAACAACATCCATGTTCACCTCATTCAATTTCAATTTACTGCTTATTTTTAGAGTATTTTATTCTCATTCTAACCACCCACATACAGAACGAGAGACACATTATCATGCATTGACAAATCATGATTCATGAAAATACAGAATAAATCCCAAGAATAAATGCATGAATATATATTAAGCAACTGCATGACACAGATGGGACTGTGCAAAACTGCTTCAGACAGGAAATGAATACTAGATTTTAGCAAATGTATATAAAGCAACGCATCTTCTAATAGTCCAGTAAAAAAAATCTAATAATGCAAATAAACAATCCTGACTCCAGCAATGATTAGGGAGAAGGCTGCACCACCAGTTATGTGACCTTTTAAGGAGGATGCAAATCAAAAATAAACAACATAATTTATTTGTTCCTGTTCATAATTATAAAGGATCTTGGAGACACATTTTGCCATGCTAAAAAATTACACAATTTACATTTTTATGATTCGTGTTACTTTGTAGAATCTTATTTAACTTAAGTTTGTTTTCTCAAGCCACAATGATCACAGCAGATCACAGTCTCACAATGGCAACGAATGGACATAAGGGCAGTAAGGGAGCTGTGGTTGCATTTGCAGTCAAAGATTGTTCACACTGCTGAGAGTATTAATGCTCTAAACACCTGAGCATCAGGGCTGGGACATTGTAATAGTATTAGGATCTTTATAGGTGCATGTCCATATGTGAAGTCACCTTTCTTAAAATTTTAAGTGTATGATAACTCAGCATTAGCAGCTGCACATGCCACTAAATAAAAAAGAAGGTAGGTTAAAATAAGACACTATAATTGCTGGCTGGTTTAATGGATCACAAACTTCCTCCACCGACTACGTTCACTTTAAATCACTAGAGTAGCCAGGGGCTCCTCTCAGCACGATTATCCAGCTGCTTGATGACATGGTGAATAGGTACCCTATTTTGCCTTTTGTTCTTTAACCCTAACCCACACATTCTGTGGTAAGCTTCTGTGCATGTGTGGTAGTAAGATTAGCATGCCAACTAACGTATGGTTTAATTTGTATAGGTCACGTGCGCATCCTAAGTATTGTTTAACGCATTGTGGGGTATATATAATTTGCATGTGTGCTGAGGTATTTTATTTTGCTTTTATAATATTTTTTAATTAACATTTTAAGCTATTATTTGTCAATTGTCCTTTACTGTCCCATAGGTTTGGGCCCAGTAATTCACATATTTACCACCGTGCTCATTACGAATACCAGCCATATATTCCTGTATTGGTTGGCACGGTGGATTAGTGGTTAGCACGTAGCACATACTGTGTGTGTGTGAGATCGCTGCAAAATTATCATTTTTTCTGATTTTACTCTTTATAGATATACGTTTGAGTAAAATGAACATTGTTCTTTTATTCTATAAACTACTGACAACATGTTTCTGAAATTCCAAGCAAAAAAATTGTATTGGTGAAAATGATGCAGAGCTTTCAGACCTCAAAAATTCCAAAGAAACAAGTTTATATTCAATTAGAAACAACAATACTAATGTTTTAACCCAGGAAGAGTTAAGAAATCAATATTTGGTGGAATAACCATGATTTTTAAACACAGATTTCATGCATCTAGGCATGCTTTCACCAGTCTTTCACGTTGCTTTTGGGTGACCTTATGTCACTATTGGTGCAAAAATTTAAGCAGTTTAGCTTTATTTGATGGCTTGTCAATATCCATCTGTTCTCTGATGGTCAAGACTTCCACAAAGTAGTGTTTTTTGGGTGATAGATGATTCTTCTTTAAACACTGTGTTTATTTACATTGCACTCTATCGGTCACATCTAAGTTCAATTCTAAGTAATTCATCCTCAGTGCTCATGTGATGCTGCCTAAAGCATGCTTGTCGCTGCACATTTTTGGAAAGTGAATTATTACTAGAACAGCAGTCACACTGTTAGTAGTGTTTTACACAAAAACACACCACCAGAACATTAACCTGGTTGCAGTTTGCAACATCAAGACATGCGCTGTGTGGATGCTGTTGGGTGTCTACAATAAATTATGTCGAAAAACAAACGGACTACAGTCCGTAACTGAAAGACTACAGCGTGCATCTGTATTATAATTGGAAATTGACATTTAAAGTGCTCAAATAAATCATTTATATGAACAATTATAGATGTGTATTTCTAAGGTTAAGTTAATCCGCAGATGTTAAGAAGGCTGACTGAGAAACCCGAGGGTGCGACAGGAGTGAAGGAGAGTAACAATGCAGCAGCAGAAACAGCTGAAGCTGATGATGGTCCATGGCCGGAGGAAACAATAAACCCACATCGTTTATGAACGTCCGACCTTCACCTGCAGCGAAAACATTGTTCGAACTGATTTAAACATGTTCTGCTGCAGAAACGCAGCCCACCAGCGTCCCTCAGACCGAGCGGCGTCCGTAGGACTGAATGTGCGATGATACTCTTCGTACGGCATTAACGATTCAGCGAGCTCGTAGAGACAGAGCAGACTCGTCTTACCTGATCGTCGTCGATCCTCCTGATGGCTTCTTAATGCTTACGGTGCCAGGTATTTCTATCCGCGGGTCGGAGTGCGGGCGGCGCAGCGTTGTACCTGAGACCCTGGCCTCGGTGCTGAAAGCTGAAATGCTGGACAGCGACAGCAAAGCGCCTGCTGTAATCTGCCCTCCGCTTCAAACTAAGAAGATTAAATAGTGCCGTCTAGCGCCGCGGCGGAGGAAACGGCAGGACGCAACAAGCAATACATGAATTTTGTTTAAAACATGTCTACAATTGTTCTTCAGCAAAATGTTGCCACGCGCTTAAAAATGTGCTTAAATAGTTCACCACCTTTTTTTGTTTTTGCTTTGTGAAGACCATTTTAAGATAAGATGCGATAAGATATGATAAGATAAGATAAGTCCAACAATGAGGAAATTCACATTGACACTAATTGGGAAAGTTTAAAAAATAAGTCCAAGATATTCTATCAAGAGACATAAATAAAAAAAGAAAATTTTTAACAAAAATATAAATCAGTGTATCCAAAATAAAATTTGCAATTACAGTAAGGAAAATAGGGCTCATTCATATAGCCAGTCTCCAGGCCTAAACCTCCCTATAGAACCCCTCCTTTGAAAGGAGCTAAAACTTTGTGTTTCTTAGCGACAGCCCAGAAACCTGGCTGATCTGGAGAAGATCTGTGTGGAGGAATGGGCCAAAATCTTTGCTGCCGTGTGTGCAAATCTGGTGAAAAACTACAGGAAACGTCTGACCACTGTAATTGCAAACAAAGGCTACTGTACCAAATATTAACCTTGATTTTCACAGGTGTTCAAATCCTCATTTGCAGCGGGAACACACAAAGAAATTATTAGAAAAACATACATTGTGATTTCCGGATTTTGTAAATTTAGATTATGGCTCTCAAAGTGGATGGAAATTTCAGACCCCTCCATGATTTCTAAGTGGGAAAACTTGCAAAGTCGTAGGGTGTTCGAATACTGATTTTCCTCACTGTATGTACCTAACATAACACAGAAGTAAGACTAAAAAACATAAAAGACTACAGATTGCACAAAATATTCCACATATGATAATTAAACAGTTATTGCAAGATTGTTATTGGTTAATTTGTGTGCTACTGAGAGCAGAGCTGATTATGCAGTCTAACTGCAGCAGGAATGAAGGACATGCGGTAACGCTTTGAACATCTTTCAGATGACGTAGCTGGTCACTAAAGGCGCTGCCCAGTGCCGTTATGGTATGCCGTAATGCCCCATACATGGGGTGGGACTCGTCTTTAAGAGTTGCTAGCTTGTTTAGTATGCTTCTATCTCCCACTACCTGCACCAGGTCAAGGCTTCCTCCAGGACAGAGCTTCAGTGTGTTCCTGTCTGAAATTGTGAAAGATATGGCTGATTCCACAACAGTGTCAAAAAGATCTTAAACAGTGACCCATGAACATCAAACAACCTTAATTGCCTCAGCAGCTACAGTCTGCTCTGTCCTTTTTTATAAAGTGCAGATGTGTTGTCCAACCAATCCAGTTTTGTGTTGAGGTGAACACCCATAGACTTATAAGAGTCCATCATGTCAATGTCCATTTTCTGGATGTTCACCATTGTTGAAAAAGTGCGAATGCACCTACGGTAATCCATCACGGTAATTTCCAGTGTTTATCTGGAGGCAGTTTTGTAATCAAAAGCCATTCTTCTCCTCTGTTTTTAATACCAATAATAGCCAACCAGAAAAAAATATATTACTAATTACTGCCATTTTTTTTTTGTTTGTTTTTTTTTTAATCATTTTCTGCTTATTCCTCCCCAGATAGCATACAGATGTGGGCCACATCTGGCTAAGCTGTGGCACTGCTGGCCCACTGACGGCACTGGTAAACTGCATGTGAACCAAAGGTGGTCCAAGTCCACATACTGAAACACGCATTTATCCCAGATGTTCTGAAAAACATCTGGCCCACACTTGCCAAAGGCAGTGCTTCTTTACATGTGACACCTTTGGCTGACTTGGCCCTAATCAGGTTCATATGCGAGCCACACTTTGCAACCAGGAGTGGGTCATCCATAATATCATGTGGCATGTAGGCCAGGTGAACATGGTGATTTGGACCAGAATAATTTAGCTGTCTGTGTCTGCAGGGGCAGGGGGGTACCCTTGCCTATCATAGGGATAATGTTTCAGGTGCTGTGCAAAAACACCCAGGACAAGGCACCAATTTAGAGATGACACCAAATATCCCAGAGAAACACACGTGGACACAGGACGGAAACTCAACCCAAATCAGAGTTCAAACCTGGATCGCCAGCATTTAGAGGCAGATGTGTTAACCACAATCCCATTAATTTAAAATCGCCCCTAAATCAACTGCACACATTATACTTACCCAATCATATCAGAAGTTGCGAATGCGAAATAATATTGAAAAAGGAAACACACCCACCTGCGGCTTTATTAGTCACAACTAATACTACTTTTCTACTGTCAATGTCCATGTTATCAGTTTCACTTACCACATGAATGCTCTTTGTAGTTCTACAATTACTGAAAGTAGTTCATCTGTGTAACGCTCCGCGCATAGAGAGCCAAAAGGAAGCTCGCAGGGGCGAGCTGGAAGGAGCAGGTTGCCAGATGAGGGTGAGTAAGTAGTATTTTAATGAGTGTCGCCGAAAACGCAGACACAGAAAATGAGACGACGCGCGAACGCTACAACATATAAATGAAAATAATCACCGACAGGGACGCGAAGGAAGTGGCAAGCATAAATAATAAAAGGGTCCCTATCACATGACAACGACAACCAATGAACGAAGGGAGAGTTAATTAACTAATTAAACAGAAATTAAAGTTAATTAACTAAAACACAAAAGGGAAGAAGCGCCGAGCTTCTTACAATCTGACTCACTACAAACTTTGTTAGTTAAATTAAATATGTTTTGAAATGATCAGGAACCAAAACTGGTATATTTTCGGTGATGGGTGCTGTGTTGCACTGGTAAAAGTGAATCAGACACAGCAGGATTAATGGTTTTATTTCTGAACACTATGTCTACTAATTGTTTACTCTTTTTTGACACATCCACTTAATTGTTGCACAATGTACAGTTTATATGAGAAATCAGACACGGAGTCCTGATAATTAAAGAGTTCATAGAACTAACAAAATATGTGGAGAAACAGATGACCTACATTCTGTAACTGTAAAACTACTAAGTCCCTCCAACACACACACACACACACACACACACACGCACAATATTTTGGAGTGCATGACTTATAACATTTAAGTTGCATTGTGCACTGTGTTAATAACGAGAAGCTAAGAGTTACTGTAGACAACAACATCTGTGCTATTCCACAGTAACAACAATAAAAAGAATGTACATAAATTAAAACATTTAAAAAGCATGGTTTCCATCAGTACGGATATATAAATAATTCAAAATAAGTCAAAATAACTAAGAAAAGCTTGACAGACAGAACCAGGTCTCATGTGAATGTGTTCTATCATATCAACTGCTACACCACTGGATTGTTTAAAGATGGAACAATGAAATTCAAAAAGTATTGTAGTCTGTCTGTTTTTACAGCAGAAATTTAAATGAAAATAAATGTATATGAGACAAATAGTGTTTTAAACAAATACAAAGTTTTTAATGGTACATTTTAGGCACATATTTATGCTACCCTTAATGTTCATTCAGTCATTTTCACCCACCATATATCAGTTTATCTGTGTCTCCTAATACTTTGTTAGTCACCTTTACCCAATTCTCTTCTGTTCTCCTGTTATCGACCCACACGAGGCCTCCATGGATCAGCTATTATTTGGGTAATAAATTATTTTTAATACTGTAATGACACTGACGTAGAGGTTGTGGAGTGTTGGAGTATGAAGCTCTGGTATGAGTGAATCAGAATACTAAAAGTTTCAGGAGTTGCACATCTACCTTATTTCTTTACACTGTACATGTTAAATCAGAGAACATAATGTAATTTTGTTTATCGTCTTATCTAAATCCATTCATTACTGATATGACAATAATTATTGGATTTAGAATTTTTGACAGTCTCTGGTTAACTTGGAGCTATTTGTATAACAATGTTATTAGTCATAGTTTTGTAAGACAGTATGTAATAGAGTTCATCACTGGTTGTAGTTGTGAGAGGGATGCCTCTGACTGACAGCATGAGTGGCCTGTTCAGGAACCAGACTAGGGTTGGTCAGGATGGATGTGGTGGTGCTAAGCAAGCGGAGTGAAGTCAAAGCAGCTGAGAAGGGAAAAAAAGAAAATATTTTGAATTATAATTTTATATACTAACAGTATTTTTTAATAAAATGTAATGGTGTTTTTGTCTTGCAATTTAGTCATGCGCTATTAACAAAAGCTTTGGAACACAGCCTTTAATCATTCAATTAATTTAATTAGATTAGTTCAGTTACAACAGGTGTCTTAGATGAGTAATTAGCCCTGCATTTTGGACAACAGAATGCTTTCAAATTAGTTGAAACAGGTTGGGAAAAGGCCCTTTCCTGTTTCAGCAGGACTGTGCACCACTGCACAAAGCAATCTTGTAGAAGGTCCTCCCAGAAGCATAGAAACTCTAATTGTTTCTATGCTCTGCAAAGGTGGGATATCAGAAAAGCTTCTGTTGGTGTATTTGGTTAAATGTTGTACATACAGGATATGTAATTGTAATGTTCTCTCAATTCTGCATTTGATCCTCTAAAGTGTTACCATCCTCATATGTACATTAAATAAGGTTCTTTTATGTTTTGAGGCTGGTTATGGTTTTTGTAAAAAAAAAAAAAAAGTGAGCAAAACTGTGTATTTGCTTTCCTCTTAATGTTTAACCACACCTTCTTATATTCATTAGAATAGACTTGGAGGATGTTATGTGGTAATGGGCAGATGCCTGATGGGCAGGTGGCAATTGGCCTTAACTAATTTTAAATGAAAATTGGCAGAACATAAAAATATAAAGGTAAATAAAAATATAAAAACCCTACTAGGTCGGAGAGAGGGTAGGGAGCAGTGTTGATCCAGCCAGCTTAGTGTGGTGCGGCACAGTTCCTCCATACTGGCTGTGGACACCGTGATGTTAAAGGACTCAAACAAGGGTTCCATAATCACACTGAACTAAAAAGAATGGTTGAGGAAAGTTAAACAGCTAGCAAAAGGTCAAATCAGTTTTGCACACTCTTTAATGCATTAGTAAGCATGTTTAGGATACAATCCAGAATTTCCAGTTCTGCAGTGTCTGAGTACGGACATATTCTCGGAACCTCTCCCTCATGTGATCAAAGCGTTGACGAGTGATGGGAACACCGGTAGCAGGGAGCTGCTGTTGACACACACTGGACATGGTGCAACACACAAACAGAGTTTATTTAGACCAGTCTAATCTGAATAAACCATCATAGATAATACTCATTAACAGTTCTGTAAAAACATGAGAAAAAGGTTTCTATAAATATGAAAGTGTTTCTGAGAATTAATTTGTATCTCACAAAAAATATTTTAAAAACAAAGAGTGGTTTCATACTTAATAGCAGAATTAAGTGCCAAGATCTCATCCTTAAGTCTTTGAGCTTCCTCCTGCAGCTGTGCTCTCTCCTGCTGCATTTTACTGATATACTCAGCTGTCTTCTGCAGGGTGGTGGCCTTGCTGATCTATAAGAAGAAAGAAAAACATACATCATCCTCAATTCAATTCATCTATGTTACAATAAAGCAACTTACCAAAAATCCATGAAGGCCATGGAGCCCAAACAGCAATTTAGTGGTGACAATGACAAGCATAGGCTTCGCAAAACGGTTTTATAGGGAGACACATTCAGGTAAAAATTTTTAAACACAAAATGCTACAAAATCTTGTGAATTGCAAGATGGTGGCGTGCAGCAGGTAGTGAGGCTTAGAGCCAACACTAACCGCCCCCGATTCCATATTTTTTTCTTTTTTAATGTCCACGCGCTGGATAACAAACTGGATTTACTGCGTTTGAGATTAAATGTTTCCGTTGAGATGAAAAACCATCACTGTGTGGCCCAGCGATGCCAATGCCATACTGCAGGACTGTTTCGGCTGCACAGACTGGCAGGTCTTCAGGGAGGCTGCTGAATGTGAAGGAGAGCTAAATCTGGAGGAATACACATCTGCCGTCCTCGGATACATCAGCAAATGTGTGGAGGACATCACCACCCCCAGGACTGTGACCTGCGACCCGAACCAGAAACCCTGGCTGAATGCAGAGGTGCGTTCTCTACTGAAAACCAGGGATGCTGCCTTCAGGTCCGGCGACCCACAGCGACTCAGAGCGGCTAGAAGAGAGCTGACTGCAGGGGTAAAGAGGGCAAAAGCAGCATATGCTCTATAAATCCAGGTACACTTCTCGTCCCAGGATCCACGGAGCATGTGGCAGGGCATTAAGTGCATCATGGACTACAAACCCAAAGATGCACAATGTCCCAAAGACCCCACTCTGCCTGAAGGACTCAACAAGCACCCTTTGAGTTCCCTGACATCCCTCCCAGCACCAGACTCACCCGGTCACCTGAAGAAGAGCCCCTCACCGTGACACCAGCAGAAGTCAGGAAGACCCTTCGGAGGATGAACCCCCGAAAGGCTGCTGGTCCGGACAACATCCCCAGACGGGTGCTAAGGGACTGTGCTGATCAGCTCTCCGAGGTCCTTGCGGACATCTTCAACACCTCCCTCCTCCAATCAGCTGTGCCTACCTGCCTGAAGACTGCCACCATCATCTCGATTCAAAAATGCTCCACAGTGACGGGCCTGAATGACTACCGGCTGATAGCCCTCACACCGATAGTCACCAAATGCTTTGAAAGACCGGTTATGTCCCACATCAAATCCAACATCAACGTCACTGTGGACCCACACCAATACGCATACAGGAAAAAACGGTCCACAAAGGATGCCATTTCCTCCATTGTCCACACCGCCCTCACCCACCTGGAGCAGAAATACCCTTGTGTCCGCATGCTCTTTGTGGACTTTACATCAGCTTTTAACACAATGATCCCTCAGACACTTTGCAATAAACTTTCACTTCTCGGACTGAGCCCCTCTCTTTGCAACTGGGTCCTGGACTTCCTGACCTACAGGCCGCCGTCTGTGAAGATCCACAACACCTCCTTCTTCACTGTAACCCTCAGCATCGGTTCCCCCTCAGGGCTGTGTGTTAAGCCCCCTCCTGTTCACACTGCTGACATATGACTGCTTACCTACCCATCCGAGCTGTCATATTGTAAAGTTTGCTGATGACACAGCAGTGGTTGGATGCATCACAAACAACAATGAGTCCACCTACAGACAGGAGGTGGAACATCTGGAGGGTTGGTGCAGAAACAACCTCTGCATCAACGTAAACAAAACAAAGGAGATGATTGTGGACTTCAGAAGGGGCAGACATGCCCACCTCCCCCTACACGTTGGAGGATCTGCAGTGGAAGTGGTCTCCAGCTACGGGTACTTGGGTGTCCACCTGAGTAACGACCTCACCTGGAGCGACAACACTTCGTCTAGTCAGAAAGGCACACCAGCTGCTCTACCTCCACAGACGGCTGAGGAGAGCCGGACTCGGGAGCTCAGTCCGCACCTCCTTCTACAGATGTGTGGTGGAGAGCGTGCTGTGCTCCAGCATCAATGTGTGGCATGGAAGCTGCTCTGCTGCAGACAGAGAAGCTCTGCATAGGGTGGTGAAGGCTGCACAGAGGACTGTTGGGGTAAGTTTTCCCACCACCACCAGATGCAGGAAAAAGGCCTCCTGCATCATGAAGGACCCCACTTACCCAGCACACACACTTTTTGTTCCACTCCCATCAGGCAGGAGATTGCGGAGCATTAAGTGCAGAACAAGCAGAGTGAGAAACAGCTTCATATCGGAAGCTGTGAGACTGATAAATTCCTCATAACAAACACATTACAGTGTCTATCATCAAGGACAAGGATCCTATAGCAAGGGGCTGCTTATTACTAAGATAGACCTACAGTATGTAATGTTGCCAACCTTATCCAGATCTAAGAGGGGAATAAGTGGATAAAAGCATTCATCACTCCAACAGGTCACTATGAATATTGTGATGCCAATCATGTTGATAAATGCCCCCCTGACTGTCTTTCAGTACCTCATTAATGTGTTGAAGGAGGCACTTAATCATTTTGTTTTTGTCTATCTTGACAATATTCTGATTTACAGCCAGTCACTTAAGGAGCATGTAGAGCACATTATAAATGTGATACAGCTCCCACTGGACAACCATCTGTATGTCAAGTTAGAGATATCACTATTTCATGCAGTCGTTCGCCTTTTTCTAATACAAATGCAATATTTGTATGCACCTCAGTGGATCCAAGGCCATCAACAACATGACCTTCTTCTGTTGATCTGGGTCAACACTTTGTGGGTTATGCAAAATATTTTAGCTTTTTGATTCCAGGATTACCAACCTGGCAGCCCCTTAATAGAAAGTCAGAGGGCTGGTTCAAAAGGCAGGTATTTTAAGGTTATAACAGTCTCTGCCTACCAGAACCCAATCTCCCTTTCATTTCTGAGGTCAATGGGTCTGATGTGGAAATGGGGGGGCATTTCACTACAGCTCTCATCACAAGTCCACATAACTTTTTTTTTTTTTTTTCCATCAGGTCCGTCCAATCATGATAAAGGCAACCGCAAGCTTTTGTCCAATAAGGCCACATGGAACAAATGAAGACATCTGCTTAAGGGCACCAAGCATATTTTTTAGGTCTGGACATTTTCCAAAAATATGTCGTACTGTATATCCAGAAGGCCAAATATTTCACCCTCACCAGGTGAAGTGGGCAATCTCTGCTATCCAGTTTGATTTCACCCCTCACCCACCATTCTCAAAACCTTAAACCAAATGTCAAACCTCTGGAAGCCTCTGCATGCCAGTCTTCACCTGAATACATCATTTTTAACATCAGTGAACTAGCTCCACTGAGAGGGGATACAGAGCCCACTGGTGGTCCTATTTTCAAGCTTAGCGGATCTACTAAGACCTGTAAAGAACCCTGAGAAGCTTGGCAGTCACCAACCCAACCTTTTGCTCACACGACTCTATGGGACTGATCCGCTTCAAGTGCCACTTTGACTACACTCCAAAACCCTAGTGTCTAAAGAGCAGTAGATCAAGGTACAGGTTCCTGTAGCGAAGTGCTTTGTCCAACTGTGCTGCTCCCCCTGGCTTAAAACTTTTTTTAAATAATATGATAACATATCTAATCAGAGTTGGCACCTACGGCTCTTTCTCTGTCAATTCTAAGACTAAAAAGCTGGATGACACATAGCCACTATACATCAAAATGTATGCTAGATTATCCAGTCACACATAGACTGCATTTGCTGAAATCTATGTGCGCTAACACTTTCTTTTTCTAATGTTAATATCAAACTGGTGCTCTACTACAGTATCCAGCATGCATAATAAACAATACATTGGATGTACAAAGGATGCACAATGGTGACAATTTTGTTCAGTTGCATTAGAGCCCAGAAAGGCATCACTGCAATCAGTTTCGAGCATTTAATCTTAAAGCTGCTATGCCATAGATAAGTCATCAAGCTTTGTTTCCAAAACAAAGGGTAACTTTCAACACTCTTTCAGGGTGGTACTTCTCTTCATCTGTTTACACTTTTCATTGTGCCCCTGGTTCCAGGAGAACATTATTTAATTCCAATGTATACTGTACACTATTTTATATTGTTGGAATAAAACCACTTGACCTTAAACTTATCATTTTAAGCCAAACTGCACCAGCACTCTCTTGACTCACTTGCAATCAGCAAGATGTTTTGTTTTGCCATCCACGCTACAAACGAACCAATATGACAATTTTTAAGACTTTAAAGATGCATTGTTATAACTGGCTCTACTGGTAATATGTGTGGTTTCAAAATGGCTATTTCGGTTTGAATCTACCTTAGCACATTTGTCATTTGGTGAATTCCTTTCTCCATTTTAAAATGTTGTATTGTCTTATTTTTCCAAATTACACTGCTCAAAAAAATAAAGGGAACACAAAAATAACACATCTCAATAAAAAAATATTTCAGTTGAAAATCCTTATGTAGTAGATAGTGGAATGCGTTGAAAACAAAATAACATAAAAATGAACAAAAAGTAAATCAAAATTATCCCATGGAGGTCTGGATTTGGAAAATCAAATGACAGGCTGATCCAACTTTAGTGGAAATTTCAAGACACATTCAAATGAGGCTCAGTAGTGTGTGTGGCCTCCACGTGCCTGTATAATCTGCCTACAACGCCTGGGCATGCTCCTGATGAGGCGGCGGATGTTCTCTCCTACAGCCCCCTCCATGTCTCCTGGTGTAC
>JAOUQT010320570.1:0-14193 GCA_025769995.1 Xyliphius kryptos | reverse complement strand
ATTATGAGTCATTTTAGCAATTATATTATTGTAACAAAAAAAAAATATTTGATAATAATAAGAGAATGATATTTAGTAAAGTATTCAGGGGTCGCCACAGCCATGAACTCGCATATTAGATCTGTCCAAGTGTTTTATGTGGGATGCCCTTCTTGACACAACCCTCACCCTATCGGACTTGGAACACACAGACTATGAGGACAATTTAGAGCAACCGATTCACATTGAATCCATGTTTTTGAATTGTGGGAGGAAACCGGAGAACCCGGAGAAAACTCACATGGACACAGGGAGAACATGGAAACTTGGGTCAGGATTCGAACCTGGATCCTCAGAGCTGAGAGGCGAACGTTCTAACCACCACCATTATTCATTCATTCATTGTCTTACGCTTATTCCTTAATGAGGGTCGTGGGGGGGGGGTATTCCCCATGCCCATCCAGGGGAGAACGTCTAGGGCGCTGGGCAGAAACACCCAGGACAGGGCGCCAATCCATTGCTGGGTAACCACCACCATTATAATTATTATTATTAGTACTATTATAATTATTATTGAGCTTTAAATGCGTTTTGTTCACCAGCATCTATCTACAGCTAATCATTTTCCGGGGCGTGTTGACTTGTCCAGGTCTGAACGCTAATCGGTGAGTGTTGAGTCGCAGGGCTGCGGATGATCCTCGCCTGTCTGCAGTTTTTTGCAGCATGCAGCACTACGGTCTGAACCTGAATGGAGGTGGATACTCTCTACACGCCATGAACTCCCTCAGCGCCATGTACAACCTGCACCAGCACAGCGCCCAGAGCGCGCAGCGCGCCCCCGACTACCGCCCGTCAGTGCACGCGCTCACGCTCGCGGAGAGACTGGCCGGTAAGCTTAAACCCACCAAGCGCACGAGCACATTACCACCCAACTGTGTCGTGTAAATTTAACTCTGTTATGTATTATTATTATTATTATTATTATTATTATTATTATTATTATTATTATTATTATTATTATTAATAATAATAATAATAATCACAAAATATTATAAAAAGAACATTGGAATAAAATTCTTAAATATAAATGAGGCAAAAATAATAATTTTGAGTCACAAATCTCTACTCTAAAAGCTTCATAATGGACCTCTGTTTCTTAAAAGTGACCTTAAAGTGGTTCTCTAACGATCTATAATTGGTGTACCACTGTTTTCCTTGCCATCATGGTTTATCATTGTCAGTGGGAGTTGCAATCTCAGCTGCTCCACTGCACATTTTCCAAAGATTTTTACCTCTGTTCTTCATTGTTTAGTTATTGATTGATTCCTCGTTGCTTTAATTTGTAACCACTTTCGTCTAATGATTGGTCTAGACCATGTTCAGCTTTTCTTTTGTTGTGAACTCTTGCCATTATCTTAAAGCACCATGCCAAGCCAATTTTAGCTAGTAATAAAATTCGGCCAGTTTTCCTTTTTGCTGTTCTCTTTATAGACATTTTCACCAGGCAATTCATGTGTGTATGCTGTAAAGAGATGTCACTATTGTAATCAGTCAGAAAAGAAACGTTAGTGGCAAATAAGGTAACTGATAGACCAAGATTTTACAATTTGCAGTAAATAATAAATTATGGTCAGCTAAATCTTCCAAAAGCCTGACTCACTGTATATCTCAGTTAAAACTAATGAAAGAATTTTTTAAAAGTTATGGATTTATGACTGAAGTATAAATAAATGTGGGCACCTTTAGCCAATTGATACTGTTTATTTTATTAGCTCAATTTACCATTAAGATGCACTTTGTAGTTATACAATTACAGACTGTAGTCCATTTGTTTCTCTATGTAATTTGTTAGTCCCCTATAATTCATTTTCTAATGAGCACATAGCAGGTATTATTTCGGTGGAGAATAACTCTTAGGATTGCAGTGACACTAATGTTAATGGTAGTCTGTTAAAGAATATGGTACTGCTATGAGTGAGACACAGCTGTTTCTCTAAAGAATTTTAATTGTTTTTCCACTTATTGTGCACTTTACCTTACATTTATGCCTTATTTTTAATTGTAGATGTAAAATTAGAGATAGAAGATCATCAGTTGCGCAGGTGGTGCACATGAATCCTTCAACAGTATCTACCGGCAACAGCCTTCAGGATGTCAGTGGCTGAATTATTTGACTGGCAGTATACTCTTAGTCAAGTAGTATCACTGAAATTGTTGGTAACATATTCTATGAATCCGGTATTCATAATGCATTATAAGTGCATTCATAAAGCTTTATAAAGTACTCATAATGCTTTATAATATTTGTCATAAGCCATTGTTAATGTGCACAGATGTTCATAATTACATTCATAATGTGTTAGAACAATATGACATAAGGCATTATAACACAAATTATTATAATGCATTATAATATAAACTTTGGATTATTTGGATCTTTAGACTTTCTCACTTAAAGCAACATAACGCCACTTTACTCAAAGTCTGTTAGGAGCCTTTTTTACCTTTTTATATTATATTATATTATATTATATTATATTATATTATATTATATACAGTTATTCAAGCAATTTTTATCATATAGGTAAACCTAATGCCTGTAAAGACAGCTTATAAGCTTTCATAAAAAGTTATTAGCACATTAAGTAATTTTACACTGTTTATTTTACAAACGTTAATAAGCAGTTTAAATAAACATTTCATAATGCGTTATGTTGGATTGTGTTATAAGGCCTTATGGCATGTTCTTATAACACTTTATGTTATATTTTTATATGTACATTAACAGAGGCCTATGACAAGTATTAGAAATCAATTCTATTCTATTAGAAATAAATTCTGCAAGAGATAAATGTCTTTCTTCTTCTTCTTCTTCTTCTTCTTCTGGTGTATATTATACTTTATTTAAAAAGTATTAATAAAAAAGTATTCAGATTCAGATTATTGAGGGGGTTGCCTTCCATTTTAGACTTGGCCAAGTGTTTTATGCCCGATGACCTTCCTGACACAACCCTCAGCCGCTGCCAGACATGGGACACAGACTATGGGGACAATTCAGAGCAGCCGAATCAGCTTTTTGAATTGTGGGATGAAACCGGAGAACCCGGAAAAAACCAACGCAGACACAAAAACATCGAAAGTCCACCCAGTGGAGTGTTAAGAGGCAAACCTGCTTACCACTAAGCCACCATGCCGCACAAGAAACAAAATGGCCTTAAATGTATTTCCATAGTCTGTGTAAACTCTGGAATGACGAACACTTATACAATTAACTAACCCAAACCCACTTGATTGTGCTGCAATACATTTAATCAGACTTCAGATCTATTAAATGGTCAAGTGACTGGACAGCTTTAATGATAACCTGCTGTTCTTTTAAGACATAAATTCAGCAAATTAACTGGGGATTTGTGATTTGTGAACTTGTGTCGGTGCTTGATTGTGCATTGTGTGTAGCAATTAACAGATCAAGAGATTAAAAAGAGATTCCATTATTTTGGGCTTTAACCAGCAGCTGGCACAGCTTCCTGCATTTTTAATGGTTCCCCAGTTTAATTTTCAGTAATTATATTAAATATAATCATTTCAAAGCACTAAATTGTAAAGATCCTGTTTATGTAATAAGGATAAGAACAGTAATTAGGATACCTTCTGTTTTTGTATTGGTAAATCATGCTATGAGAAAATTGCAAGGCCTTCCTCTGCCGTCTCATCAAATCGCATGCAGCCATGTTCATTCGATTCATTTTTTCTTTTCAAGCTGTTTATTCAAATCACGATTACCAGAGATGTTCGAGTGGCAGGGGGTGTTCAGAATTTAAAAGGGGGTTGCTGATTTGCTGCCATAACCAGGTTCAACTCATATGGCGAAAGATGTCAAAACACCATGAGCAGTCTTTCACAAGGCAACATGTAGCATTAGCACAACAAAATACAAATCCGTGCTTAAGCTGCCACCAACTGTAAAATATGGTGAAACTAGCTGTTATTTTAACTTTTACCTCATCTTAAGAGACACTATTTGCAATTAAAAGCTTAAACAAATTACCTGTGACCATCAAACTCTGCAACGAATCACTTCATGTGTAATAAAAATGTATATGTGCAATAGCTATTATAAACATTATATAGTTTTTATTACATGCAATACAAAAAATGTGCAATAACACGTATTATCATATACATATATCATAAATCATGCAATTTGTCACCACTGCATTTGCCACTATTTTAAAATGTGTATATATTCTTTAGAAACTTTTATCTTTTACTATAGTCCTCTTTTATATATTTAATCACATATACATACACACATACAAATACAAACATACATACAAGTGAAGCTAATTCACAATCAGTGTTGCTTCCTAAGTGTTACTTCCTAAGTGTTGTCAGGTTGATTTTTACAGAAGTGTGGTTGACTTGGAGTTACATTGATTTGCTTAAGTGTTCCTTTTATTTTATTTTTTTTAAAGAATATTTTTTACTGCGTCAGCTAAAAAAAAAACGCAGTTTGCTACTGGAACTACTTAAGCAGTTCTCCATTACTGTCTGCTTTGAAGCCGCAACTAAACAAGATAGGAGCAGATTTGAGAGAACAATTGAAACTGCTGAAAAAAACATTGGTTCTCCTCCCACCCTACAGGACTTGTACACCTCAAGAACCAGAAAACGAGCAAAGAAAATCATCACAGACCCCTAACACCCAGGACACAATTTATTTCAGCTCCTTCCCTCTGGCAGACGATACAGATCTCTGTAAACAAAAAGTACTAGACACACAAACAGTTTCTATCCTCATGCAATTACACTAATAAATGGCTGAGAAACACTATTTACAGACAATCTGTACAAACAAACATAAAAAATTATTGTCTAGGTTGCACTTTATTGATTTGCACCACAATGCACACTGCACCGTTGTTATATATTTGCGCAATGTACAATAAATTGTAATGTTTCAAAAGAGTTACCATTTATCTGTAACAAATTCCTTGTGTATGTATATATGTATAACATACTTGGCCAAATAAATCTGATTCTGATTTGGTCTTTTGTTTATATCGCTGGAGTCTCATCAATAATGTTGAGAACCATTAAAAATGTATTTATAGTTTATTCATTAAAGCATAAAAAAATCCTCTAAAACATTTAGCATTCTTGTAAAAGCAGTTTATTTAAAAAAACATGCATAAATTATTCATCTACCATACAATGCCACTTTACTCTTTTTAATACATTTTTGGGGGGACACTTGAAAATTTTTTGACTATATTATATGACGTGCTTTTATTGTCATTTCTTCCAATTACACTATGTTTTCAAAAACATAATCCCCAGGAGATTAATAAAGTATTCTGATTCCTACCAAGGCTTTCTTCTTCAGCATTCATGTCACTGCATGAGAATCAAAACTAATGGTGTTTTGATCTCCCGCTTGCTCAATGATTAATCTTCCTGACCAATAGCAAGTAGGTCCTGTGTTTGATCCTCAGATGAATCTGACAAGGTCTTTTTTGTGTGGTGTTTGCATGTTCTCCCTATGCCTGGGTGGGTTTACATTTATTCATTTAGCAGATGCTTTTATCCAGAGTGACTTACAAATTATATAACACCATAAGTAAGTATTTAAGGAGGGTTTCTTCTGAAAGGGCTGATTTTCTACAACAATTCAAAAACACCATGAAAAATAACAATACTAAAGTGTCCAACTGGTGTGAATGTGTTTGACTGTGTATGTAATTACTGTATGTGAAAATCTATTTAAAGTGTTTCCCCACAACCACTAATGTTTTAATGATATCTGCCTGGCAAGATCAAAACAGCAAGCAAGTAGAAATATTTTAAGAGCTAATTTTAAACCGATTGTTCTGTTGTTTTTTAATTGGACTGGAATGGTTATAAAAAATAAAACAATTGGAGCACAGATGAGACTGAACAACCAGTGTGGTCATGCCTCTCACGTCGGCTTCATCACATCTCATAGCACCTGCACAGCATTAAAATGTTGCTCTTAATTATTTTAGGTGAATAAACTGGGTGTCAGGGGAGGAGTTACAAGGAGAATATTTAAACAGTATAGCCAAAAAAAAAAAGCTCATCTACCTTTTGAGTCAAGAGTGCAAATTGGTATTTCTTGTAAATTCACAGAGCTTTAATTGTGCTTTTAGACCCATCGGGGCTGCTGGTTATTCAGACACTGGCTCTGTGATGTATAATTAAGCAATCAAGAGAAACTGGGAAAAAAATATGTATGCATGCTCCTAAGAATTATTTAATAGAAAGAGAGGTTAGGGAAATTATTTTAATATATGTGGCATGTACTGTAACACAGGCATCGTAAAAATATTAGAACTAGACCATAAGAGCTTTAGAGTAACCTTTGTTTGTACAGTTTTTAAATATTCTCTGATAGTCTCCCAAAGCATATGTTAAATAAACCTAAATATAGATTTTTATAATAAATGTATTCATTCCGCTTCATCCTTTATGGGGTCCCCATGCCCATCCAGGGGAGAATGTTTCAGGCGCTGGGCAGATACAACCAGGAAAGGGTGCCAATATATTGCTGGGCACACTCACTCGCACAGCTTCACACACAAACACACACTATACACAGCAATTCAGAGCATTCAATTTACCCAGAATCCATGTTTTTGGACTGTGGGAGGAAACCGGAGAACAAGTAAGAAACCCACACGGACATGGGGAGAACATGAAAGCTTCACCCACAATGAAATTCGAACCTGGATTTTTGAATTTTAATGGAAAATGGAAATTTGAATATGAATTTATTCGTGTGGCACGATAGCATTGTGGAATCTGCCTCGCAGTGCTGGGGCCTCGAAGTTCAAATCCCAATCTTAGTGGGTTTTCAAATTCTCTTCGTGTCCGTGTGTTTTTTTTTCCAGGTTTTCCGGTTTCCTCTCACAATCCATAAACATGGATTTTAAGTGAATTGGCTGATCTAACTAGTCCCTACTTAATTTACCTCTACGTAGTGTGTGTCTCTGTGTGAGTTAATGGGCCAGTAATAGAATGGCAGAAGGTCAAAAAGAAGGGTTATGGATGCAGTGAGAAGTGACTACAAAAAAAGAAAAAAATATATTGAACTCAAGTTCATATTAAAATTATAAAAAAAAAATTGTTCATGACAGAGGACGTGTTAATCTCCCACAGCACAAAAAACGTTTAAGTAAGGCGAAATGTAGACTCTAGATTCCCCTTTGGTGTGAATGTATTAGTAGATTTGATCGGCGACCTGTAAAGATGTTTCCATGTCTTTATACCATTGATTGCTGGATTAGACTCCAGGATAAGCATCTTCAAGAATGGTTAAGAGTTTGATTATTATCATTCCACATGACAATTAGATTTGATTTTCTACATTTCAAATACTCATTTTACTTTATACTGTATATACTGCTCTATTGTTGTTCTCTCAGAAAAAAATGGACCATGAAAGGCTATTTGTAATAAAAAAAAAAATGTTATTCAGTTCACTGAGGCAGTAACAAAAATGGCCTTACTTATATTTGGCAAAATGCTCTTGGCAAAAATAATTTATTTTTTATAGGTTCACTCTGCAAAAACTTTGTCAGTAAAGTTCAGACATTTTCTAAAATGTTACAAAACTTAAAATTATTATGTTATATTTTTAAGACTTTTTTAACAAGTGTAATTTCAGTTTATAAATATAATACAATGCCCAGCGCCCGAAACGTTCTCCCCTGGATGGGCATGGGGAAGCCAACCGTGATCATAGTAAAGGATTAAGAGGAAAATTATAAATGAATGAATGAAAAGTATAAAACTTGACAAATTGCGATCTCTGTGACATGTTCAAAAAAGATAAAATGGTAAAGATGGACGGAAAGACTGTGTTATGCTGAAAGTCCATGTAAGAAACACAATCCTGATTAAAACGAATGATAATAGTGAAAACCAACATCTGTGATGGGACATGGATTAGTGTCCACAGCAGTGATCTGCATATAGGTGGTAATACCAATGATGTGGACATATTGGAATAAAAAGAGTCAATATGACATGTTCTTTAGGAACTCCAGGTCTGTTTTATCAGAACAATGCTGGGCCTTATTTTGCAAGTTACAACACTGTTGCTTCATAAATACAGTGTGCATTTCACTGACGCACTTCTAGTCTAGATCGGTCTTACAGAAAATGTATGGCCAATCATGTATATGAGAATCAGATTATAGCAACTATGGACTTTTGAGTAGTTCGAGTCTTGTGAACAGCAAAAAGGGGTAAATGTTTTACAACAAAACTGTAATAGATGGTATTTTCCATGTCCAAACTATTCAAAAGTATAACTTGAAAAGTTGACTGGTAAGCATTCCTTTGTTCTAGGTTTGGAACTGCAAAGTGCTGCAAGTATTAATTTCTAAATTTATCTGGAGTTTGAAAAAACAGAAGTTTCATAAATGCAACCAAGAGTCTTTTTTTGGTCTGATAAATGTGTAAAACTTCATAAAACTTCTACTGTTCCAACTTTTTACAAAAGTAATATTTGTTTTACAGGGTGGCACATTGGTTTAGCGGCTAGCCCATTCGCCTCACAGCAAAGGAAATCCAGGGTCGAATCGCAATCTGGGTGAAGTTTATATGCTCTCCATGTGCCCACATGGGTTTGCTCTGGGTTCTCCGGTTTCCTCTGGCAGGCCAAATACATGGATTTAAGGTAAATTTGGCTGCTCTAAATTGTCATATTTAAATTGTCTAGTGTGTGTGTGTGTGTGAGTGAGTGAGTGAGTGAGTGAGTGAGTGAGTGAGTGAGTGAGTGAGTGAGTGAGTGAGTGCCCAGCGATGAATTGGTGCCCTGTCCAGAGTGTATTTGCTTAGCACCCAAAATGTACCACCCTGGATGTCGCAGGGGGGGTTCCCCATGCCCATCCAGGGGAGAATGTCTCAGGCACTGGGCAGATACACCCAGGACAGGGCACCAATCCATCGCTGGGTACACACTCACACAGCCGCACACACACATACACACTATATAGGGCAATTTAGAGCATTCAATTTACCTTGAATACATGATTTTGGACTGGAGGAAACCTGAGAACTTGGAGGAAAACCCACCCAGAGACGGGGAGAACATGGAAACTTCACCCAGAAAAGAGTCGAAATCGGTTGCTAGATTATTTGAGTTATTTTAAGTTGTTGAAGCATGTTTGAGGTTATTAAAGTTCCATTAAGGTGCAATCTGACATGCCCTCTTCTGTTTTAAGCCGATAGGACGGACGTGATGGCAGTGACCGATGAATCCCTGTATCAGCTGATTCTCCTGGTGCACACTCATGCACAGTGCTGCCCTCTGACCCCAAGCCTGCAGATCCCGTCAGAGGAGGAACCTCCCAAAAGCTCCAGTCTAACGCAGGCCTGTCTGGAGTACGTCTGCGCAGAGGGGCACACGTTCTCCTGGTGTCCTATACACCTGGAGTCTGAGAAGGTGGATGAGTATGAAGTGAACCAAAAAGAGGCCAGTTCCTCTGAACAGGAACTACACCAGGAACTAAGGAGGAGAGGAGTTTGGAAAGGTAGAGCTGAGAGCAGAAAACCAGACGAGGCATCTGTAAGCGGTCAGTTTGAGGAGAGGAACGATGCGAGTCCTGAACACGAGACAGAATCCAGCGAACGAGACGATCAGACAGAAGGTAACTGCACTCAGACTTTTATTCTCAGAGGTTCGAAACTTCCTGTTGATCTCTGAACTTGTTCTGATGCAGTGCAGCGTGAACAGGATGTGAGTACACAGGAAGGAAATACTGTGTCACCTGCTGCCATGTCTCTAATAACCAGGTATACGGTTTGTTAAATATTGAATTAACTGTTGTTATAGTTACTAAAATCCACACCATGATTTTATCTGTCAAATTATATATTAGAAATTAATATTTTCTAAGTCATTGTGCACACTGGAAGATTGCTTCCCCAAAGGTTTTCTCACCAAATCAGTGAGTAACTTCAATGAAACGTGCTGTAAACATACTCGCTGGACTGTGGGAGGAAACCGGAGAACCCAGAGGAAACCCACACGAACACAGGGAGAACATGGAAACTCCACGTGCTAACCACTAAGCCACCGTGCCGCCCCTCTTTTAAATATATTCACTCCAAAGCCGTCACGCATTCAAAAAAAATTGCCGTTTAACGTTCACGTTGTTATCAAATTCAACATATTAGTGATCTTTCTAATAAAAAGAATATGGCTCTTTTTAATTTTACATAACCCAATGCTCTGATTCCCACCAATAATCTACATGCAGTACTTAATTTGACCATTAGGTGGAGTGAGAGACGAGGAAATCAGTCTAAAGTGAATACCGCGTCGTTCTGCATTTAAACTTCGTGATTAAATGTGTTGAGAACTTGATTTATTTAAATGCTAAAATTCTTTAAATCAAAGTTTTTCCCTGTGAAAATACACTGAGCTGTCCATGGTTCTGATTTACAGTCAGGCAGAAGAACAAGTGGAACCTTCAGAAAAAAGTGGAAGGAAGAAAAGGTTTGTTCTTTAAACTTTACTAATAGAACAGAAAGAGTAAAAAGTATGAATGATGTGCACTAAGAGCTGTTTCTCTGCGTCCTCAGAAAACCCGGTTCTAAACTCAGCTTGACCTGTGAATTTGACGGCTGCTCCAGAGTGTTTTCCGCTCGTCAGTACCTCAATGTGAGTCCTCTTTCGGATCCTTGTTGTTTTAAAACTGCTGAGATTAGATCATGTGGCTTTAAATTCCACATCTGGATGATGGTGCAGTGCATGATGGTAAGTCTTTTTGTATTTAGCATCACATAAAGTTTCAGCACCTTCATCAGAAGACCTTCACCTGCTCTCATCCCTCCTGTGGAAAATCCTTCAACTTTAAGAAGCACCTGAAAGAGCATGAGAGGCTGCACACTGGTGAGTCACCGCTCTGGCTCCAGTGCCATGGCTCCGGGGTAACGGCACTGGCTCCAGGGTCACTGCTCTGGCTCTGGGGTCACGGCACCGGCTCCGGGGTCACAGCTCCGTTTAATCCAAAATGAGTAACATTTGTGTTTTTTTATTGGTGCTGATGTTTCAGTTGCATTTTTGTGTGACTCTGCGTAAAGAAGCTGAAAACAAAACTGAAAACTAAAGTGTTCAGCAGAATGCGGTGTGTGTGTGTGTGTGTGTGTTCAGATCAGAGGGATTATATTTGTGAGTTCTGTGCTCGTGCCTTTCACACCAGCAGCAGCCTGCGCATCCATCGCAGGATACACACCGGAGAGAAACCACTGCAGTAAGATCACACACACACACACACACACACACACACACACACACACACACACAATAGCAGATTGATAGATTTTTTTAGGTGTCATTTTGTGTTAGTCTCAGTAAAAGGGGTGTGTCTTTTCCACCTGTCTGTCCCAATAAAAGGGGTGTGTCCTCTAGTGTTCTCCAAATCACAGGACGCGGCTTGTACTTTGAACTTGTAACTCCCAGTGTCCTGGTCACCTCTCACTCGATCTCCGACTTCTTCTCTTTATATGTCCTTTTCTTGTTTCTGTAACTGTCTCTGAGGGTACGTTTGTGTTCCACATGTTCTGCCTCTTCCTCAGGTGTGAGGTTTGCGGTTACACCTGCCGTCAGAAGGCCTCTCTGAACTGGCACATGCGGAAACACGGCGCAGAACGCAGCTACCAGTTTAAATGCGATATCTGCAACCGGCGCTTCGAGAAGCTGGGCAACCTCACGGCACATCGGAGCAAAAGTCATCCAGATGTCCCGAACTCCTGAAAAGGTCACGGCTTCGGACGTTTCACCCGAGAGGGGAGGAGATCTGAATGGGATCTGGACCAAGAATACTACATACTTACACGGGCACTTTATTTAAGATTGAAAAAAGGTTATATATTTGTTTATCTGAAGGGATGGGGTCAGCCCCGATGGAGTCACGGTGTTGGGTGTTCAAATAATTTATTTCTATTGCACTTTTTACAACATTGTGTTGTCACAAAGCAGCTTTACCCTCTTATGAGTCTCAACCTTCAAAGAGCAAGCAAGAGTGGCATAAAAAATGTTTTTTTTTTAAAGGCAAAACCTTGAGAGGACCAAGGCTCAGTGGGGACACTTAAGGTGGAACTGTGCTTTAAATTTACACGTCCTCCCAAAACTCTGAAATCCAGGTTTCTGCACATCCTTATACGAGCTCCACTGACCGTATGGAAGGACTTTGTAGTACCACAATCACAGAATGTAGTCCATCTGTTTCCAAACTTGGCCAGGACCACTACAGATTGGGTACTATATGGGTGGTGGATGAGTGTCAGTACTGCAGTGACACAGATGTGGTGGTCGTGGTGTGACAGTTGCACTGTAACATGTTGCACATTTTTATTGTCAGTTAATAAAAAAACAATTATGATATATTTTTTTAATTTCCAAATTAAAATACACCCGATAAAAACCTTTACTTACCTAATTAAAGTGTACTAATTAATTTCCCCGTCAGCCAAATTTGAACAATACTGTTTGGCCTGCTGCAGTTTCTAATAACTGATGTCATGGTCGTCCAATAACATCGCTGTTTAACAGGTGGGCGTTACCAATAAGAACAACGCCACCATCCTATTGGCTGCCCGGCCATCATCGGCTTCCCGCCTCCATATGGTTGCCATGCTTGTATCGCCTTACTCTCGTGAAGGTTAATACGGTGGCCAATCAGAAAGGAGGGGGCGGAGCTTACCTGGTCGCTGTCAGCCGTTGCTTACTATCAGAGCACACACGAGAGTGAGGAGTGAGCGGGTGGTTACCGGCAAGGAGATAATGACGTGTTCTGTCTTTATTCTCTTCACATAAAGGTAAAAATTTGCTTTATTGGTGTGATTTAAAGACGGATTTTGTGTGTAAGTTCGGTTTCAAAGCTCAAATTTTAATTTCGGAAAAAACGGTCAATCTGCGGTCGGATAGCAATCCATGATGTAGTGCTCGGTGTAGTGCACTCGGTGATCCGCTTGGTGACGTCGGCGAAGTGCACTAACGTAGGGAGTGAGAAGTGTGTTGGGATCGAGCGCCCTGGGGGAAAAGTCTTAACGTTTAAAAGCTGCTCTAATGTTCAGCAGGGTTGTTTTCTTACACATTAAGTGTGAAGTTTTACGTGGAACGTGCTGATGCCGGGTCCCTGTGCTTTTAAACATCTCATTTACATAAAAGGTGTGGTAGCTTATTAAGCTTAATAGGGTGATGAAAAGCCCCTGATGGCCTGTTTATTAACTCCTGTACAGGAAATCCCATCTCAGCAGACTTATTAAAGCTCACAAACCGTGTTTAAACTGTCAGACCCACGTGTGTTTGATGGACATCCCATCATGAGGAGGAGGAGGAGATGAAATTTCAGCAGCCGTTGTGATTGTAATTGATTTTGGGAAGCTTTTTGGGGATTCCGTTTATAAATTAATTTATTTATTTATTTATTTGCAAGTAAGGTTCCAGTTCATGTCAATATTGTTAAGTGGATCCGGGTAAAATGATAAGTTAAGATGTGTCCACATATTTTGAAGACATTCTGGTTGATGTTTTGATACTATGAGCGTGAACGTTTGGACACGCCCCCTTTCCCCCACTTACCATGTAGATGGACTTTGTAGTTCTACAATTGTAGTCTGTAGTCCATCTGTTTCCTTTGTTTTTACCCCCCTGGTGGTTCTCTGTACCTTATGGGTCAGGAGCATCACAGAGCAGGCAGAATTTGGGTGTTGTGGTGGTATGGAGGCTGGGTGGTTGGCACATTCGCCTCACAGGTTCAAATCCTGGAGGGTTGTCAGGAAGGGCATCGGGCCTAAAACACTTGGCCAAGTCTAATCCATCTGCTTATTCCTCTATGAGGGTCACGGTGGGGTTTCCCAATGCCCATCCAGGGGAGAACATCTCGGGTGCTGAGCAGACGCACCCAGGACAGGGTGCCAATCCATCGCTGGGGACACACTCAATGTCCACACACTATACAGGGCAATTTAGAGCATTCAGTGTTACCTGAAATCCATGTGGGAGGAAACCCACGCGGACACGGGGAGAACATGGAAACTCCAACCAAATTGGGATTCGTACCGGGAATCCCCAGCACTGAGGAGAACGTGCTAACCACTAAGCCACCGTGACGCCTGCCAAATCTAATCTGCGAGTTCATCGCTGTGTTTCCCCCCCACCCCCCCCCCCCCCCCGCC
>JAOUQT010320556.1:0-14195 GCA_025769995.1 Xyliphius kryptos | reverse complement strand
GGGGGTCTTGCTAAGTGCCTCTCATTTCTACCTGTTGTCTGTTCCATTCACACAACAGCAAGTGAAACTGATTCACATTCAGTGTTGCACACTAACTGGACAGGATGATTTCACACAAGTGTGGTTGACTTGGAGTTACATTGTGTTGTTGAAGTGTTCCCGCTATTTTTTGAGCAGTGTTAATGAACCTCAGCATGAGGAAAACAAGCAAACTCTACAGACCCTTTGAACCGATCTCACTGTGTGGGTAGACGATGCTATCCACTGCACCAACATCCCATTATAGATATGTCTAATAGATTTACCAATGGCTTTGTTTGGGAATTTAGATGACGTAATTGTTACATAAATTCATAAACAAAGCCATTGGTAAATCTATTAGACATATCTAGAATGGGATGTTGGTGCAGTGGATAGCATCGTCTACTGAGATTTACCGTCTAATAGATTTACCAATGGCTTTGTTTGGGAATTTAGATGACGTCATTGTTACATAAATTCATAAAGGTTTTTTCATACTTATTAACGACCTGGGTAGAATTTTTTTAGACTTTTATTAAAGTCCTTCCTTTGGCCTTTCTAACCTGCTACGCCATGAGGAAACTTGAGTCATATTTAGCACATTGAGATTCATTATGTTTTAGCCCTCAGACAGTTCACTCTCTTATAATCCAAAACTGATCCAACCAGTTTAGAACAGTCCTCTTTTTTGTGGGCCAGAGATTGACAGGCGTTTAGATTTTTATGGAGTGCAGAGTAAATATTCACACAGCTCAGGCACCTAGACAAAATTAACCCCACATCTGACCTAATCCTCTCATCAAAACCTAAAACAGAACCAGAGGAACAGCACTGTAAACCACAGATAAACATCTGTTCCATCATGGAGGGTTGTTGTTGACAAAACATGCCAAGCTTGAATAAAGTGTGTTGGACAGTGCGAGTGTGTGTGTGTGTGTGGAGATGTTATATCTCTCCAGGCGGTAAATACTAAGACAGTTTAGTCTGCACCGTCCTCACAGTGCGATTTCAGTGATCGAATACAATGACACATTACAATTTAAAAACTTTATCAAGCACATGTGTTGGATCTCCATTACCTCCCACAGTCTCAAAAAAATATGCAAATACAAAAACAGTTGCAAAACTACCCTTTAGGCGTGCTGTGAACATAATTATGATAAGTGCTTTATGCCTAAGGAGTAAATGAATTTACAAAATTAATATTTTTATATTCTTTCATGGGGCGACACGGTGGCTCAGTGGTTAGCAACTTTGCCTCTCAGCGCTGGGGTTTCCCAGTTCAAATCCCAATCTGGGTGGAGTTTCCATGTTCTCCCCGTGTCTTCGTGGGTTTCCTCCAGGTTCTCTGGTTTCCTCCCACAGTTCAAAAACATGGATTCACGGTAAACTGACTGCTCTAAATTGCCCCATATAGTATCTGTGAGTGAGTGAGTGTGTGAGTGTGTGTCCCGCGATAGATTGGCACACTGCCCAGCACCCGAGACGTTTTCCCCTGGTTGGGCATTGGGAACCCCACCGCAACTCTATAAAGAATAAATGAATGAATATTCTTTTATGTCTAATGTAGTTACAATGAATGATTCGCAAAGCTGTATCATCAAAAAACACAATATAAAAGCATCATCATTAAAAATGTTCTTATCTATATCTATGAAAGGCAAAGACCTCACTCACTGGCTCACTGACCCATCACTAATTCTCTCACTTCCCATGTACAAACAAGGCTTAAATTTGTCATTGTGAATCCTGGTCATGTCCTTGGAAACACTAAGTATTTTCACATTCCTACGTTCAATGGTTCGATCGTTATCACCATTGAACGCAAGACCCCGCCAGGGTCACGTCAGGGATTACTGAGTACCTACAAGGCTGGAATTTTCGTTTGCTATTGGCATGGAAAGCATCGCCTTGGAGGGGTCGTGGTCTTCGTGAGTACCTACAAAGCTCAAACTTGGCTCTGTCATTCCTTATTGTGTCCTTGGAACACCTACTGACAAATTCACGTAAGCCAGGAACTGCGTGGACATCGTAATATAAGCTCACTCTATATTCATTCCACATGTTCATTTCAGATTTTAAATTACCACAAACCTCACTCTATATTAATACATTCATTCGAAATATTTAAACTGCAAAGCCAACTTTCATATTGTTATTAACTTCTCCCCGTAGCACAGCACAGATATTCCAATAGTATTCAATAATATAGGACTAAATTCATATTAAAATGCATTTTTTACTCACATTTTTAAGCTTCTTGGTGCGGTCTGAGCCTCTGTTTCAACAGGTGGAGAGATAAAGGAAACAATATAAGAAAGAATAGAGGGAGAACAGAGAAGAACAATGGGGTTAATTCTATAATATTCTTTATAATTGGAGTAAATCCAGTTCTACTTATAGTCACTAGTGATATTCCTTTGAAGCAAATAAGGTTTGATTTCCTGTAGGGTGGAAAATGGGCCTTCATGTGTGAAGTTTGCTGCCTTTGTTCCTGTGTGGGTTTACCTTGGAGGTTATGGTCACGCCAACCAGGTCAAAGACACATTGATGGGTAAATTGGAGGTGCTTGATTGACCCCCACCTCCCCATAATTGTGTCATTCACAAATGTTCTTGCCAGAAGAACAAACCAACAACTCTGGACATCATGTGGTAAAGATCTCAAGTTATCTCATTATCTCCACTTTAATCCACTACTAATGTCACCAGGTGGGGTGGGGGTTCCCAATGCCCATGGCCCATTCAGGGGAGAACATTTTTGGCCACGTTGTGTTTGACCCTTACTGACACAGACACTATAGAGAGGCGATTTAGAGCAGCCAATTCACCTTGAATCCATGTTTTTGGACTGTGAAAGGAACCCAAGGAACCCAAAGAAAACCCACATAGATATAGGGAGAACACTCATACAACACCTCTTTCCAATGCATTATTTACAATAATGCACGCCCTCTTGTAGACTTAATTCCAGGCCATTCCCCGTACTTCCCCCTCCCCAATAATGTATGTAAAGGAGTTTACAGAGTGCTCTTTGAAGTTCTGAGCAGCTTCCTGATTGGATCACCAGCACTCCATATACAGTGTCAGAGGAATTGACCGTAACAGGATGAAAGTTTACTAATTAGAACTTGAAATGTGGGTCAGATTGACCGACTGTAGAGCCGTCTGGCAAAACATCTGCAGACCCTTCAAACTGGTTCATAGGTTTTTCATAGTTTGGCAAATGATTAAGATGAACAGGAATTATATTAGAGCTTATTCTGCATCAGCAGTTACCCATGTAATTACCCCCTCCTTTCCTATAGAGGATGCCTAACACAAAATTTGAGTGAAAACGGGTCATTACTTTTGTCTAAACTTCTCATGTGAACCCATCAATGAGGTGAAGCACACACACTCATACACACACTGAGTGAGGTGAGTACACGTGCCCGGAGCAGTGGGCAGCCTTGTATATGGCGCCCAAGGAGCAATTGGGGTTAGGAGCCTCGTCCAATGGAGGAAAGTTTTGGGTGCATGGCAGATACACCCAGGATAGGGCGCCAAGCCATCACTGGACACACACACACAATACAGAGGCAATTTAGGGCAGCCAATTTACCCCGAATCCATGTTTTCAGACTGTGTGTGATAATCGGAGAACACAAAGAAAACCCACTCAGGCATGGGGAGAACATGGAAAATGCAGCCAGATTGTGATTCCAACCTGGTTCCCCAACTAATCCACTGTGCCACCCATCAGAAAACAATTCGGTTTATTTTTTATTCTAAAGCAAAACAAAAAAAGATAAATTGTCATTATTTAGGGGCAGTCACAAGCTTGTGTTTAAGGAACCAGCCTTGCAGCCTGAAGTTCCCTGGTTTGAGTCCCAGTCCCAAAAATTACAGTGAATGAAGTACCCTTGAGCAAGGCACCTAACGCAAATTTCTCCTCAGGTGCCGTTTACAGAGATACCCAACACAATATTTCACTCATCACATATTTTGCTGATATTGAAATGTGCAGTAAAGGTCTCTTACTTGCTGCTGGATTGGGAATCCTGTAGGTCTCCAGGGTCGAATAGCTGAGAACCCTTTAATCCCAGCTCCTCACAACCTTTCAGGAAGAGTGACAAGTTATCCTACAGACACAAAACAAGTGGCCAGGTTGAAATTCCAGTCCAGGTACAAAGAAACAGCAACGCTGGGTGACTTCAGCCCACTCTACTAGATCAATAATTACAGCCAATCCCATTCTGCGCAGCACAGGAACCACCCGCTGCTTCTCTCTCCTCCTGTTTGTATGGATGCTGCAGCACCTTGTCTTCTTCAGATCCACATGTACTGTCATTTTCCGCTGTAGACTAAATCAATACACACCTCCTCTCAGGTGAGGTGAGCGCTCCGTCTCACTCTCTCTCCTTCTCCTTTCTTTCTGTGACCAGGTGTCTTTGTTTTAACATGCAACCTGAGATGCACTCTGCCTCACTATTTTTCTTTTCGATCTGGTTCTCAGCTCCGGTGAAAGGCTCTGACTCCTCCTCTCCTCTCTCTCCCACTCCCTTCCCTCTCGCTCAAACCTGGAAGGGTGGCATGATTTCCTTTTCCTTGTAATCGTTGTCATGCTGTTGCTTTGGAATGACAGAAGGGTGGTTTTTAAGCAAGCCAGCTGAAAGGAACCGAAAAGAGAGAGAGAGAGACATCCCCTGAATTTGACCCAGGCTTTCTTTCCTGTTCATTACAGAGAGTTCTGTTACAGTTTCCCAAGAATCTAACTACACCCGTAATGCCCCATCTGGCCCAAACCCAAATCAGCACCCGATAAACTCCGGTGCAATCTAACTAGTGGCATTCACATTAACACACGTACAAAACATGCACACACACACACACACACACACACACACACACACACACACAGACATACACACACACAAACTGAAACTCCCATCTCCACGCTCCACAGACGCACTCATACAAATGATGGGATAGGCTCTTGTACTGTTGTGTTAGTTATTAGGATACGCATTATGCAGAGATATTGGATGAGGATTTCGTATTTTAAATAATTAAGTAGTAATTTTTAATAATGAAATGTGGGTAGCATAGTGGTGGAGTGGTTAGCATGTTCGCCTCTCAGTGCTGGGGATCCAGGTTCTTATCAAGATCTTGGTGCAGTTTCCATGTTCTCCTCGTGTCCACATAGGTTTTTTCGGGGCGCCCCGGTTTCTTCACACAGTCCAAAAACATTCAAGGATTCAAGGAAGCTTTATTGTCATTTTCATCACGTAGCATGTCACGAAAACGAAATTATGGCTCACAGACCCAGAGTAACCCTATAGCTGATTCAAGGTGAATTGGCTGTTCCAAATTGTCCTTATCTAAACTACCCCAGTGCACGATGGCTTAATGGTTTGCACATCTGCCTATGAGCCCTTGGAATTCAGGTTGGAATTCCAACTTGGGTGGAGTTTCCATGTTCTCCCCATGTCCTTGTGCGTCTCTGGGTTCTTCAATTTCCTGACACAGTCTAAAACCACGGATTCAAGGTGAATTGGCTGCTCTAAATTGCCCCAATATAGTGTAAGTGAGCCTGTGCGAGGGAGTGGGTGTCCAGTGATGGATTGGCACACTGTTCGTGGTGTATCTTCTCAATCCTGGAAAACCTGTATCCTTTGGATGCACATGGAAGCCCCCTCTCCCCACTGACCCCCTAGTAGAGGATTAAGTGTAATTTTATGAGGTAAGATGAATCTTTAGTGCTTTCTCAAGCCTTTGCAGCTCTAATATCTTAACATCAACGCTAAAGAAGCAACAGCAAAGAAGCATCACAGTCCACTAGGGATCCAAATATTTTATTTTAAGCACCCGGACCAGTTTCACTTGCTAAAATAGTGACCATAACTAATTGTTTTGCACATGTTTGAATTTCTTCTGATGTTAACAGTGTGTTTTATGAACAGCCAAGACTCCCATTAGCAGTAACAGGAAAAGGAGGCAGTTTCATTGTGATCAGTGAGACAGATTAGAGGCCCTCCCTGCCTATGTGTTTCCTTTAGAACGTCTGGACTGAAGGGCTACAGTTACATGCACTTTTACCAGCACTTACTCTCAAAAATACACCTGTAGAAGCACTTACGTCTAAATGCCAGGCAACACATCCAGCGGCTTAATTACACTGGGCATAAAAAAGAGGAGCAACCAGGACCTAATGCATCGAGCATGAAGTCGTGGAGTACCAAGGATCAGCATAGAGCATTGTGGGAAATCCATTAACACTGCATTTACGATCTGTAAACAAGTGGGATGCAGGACTATGGAGTGTTGGGGGGGGATAAGGGCTTGTTATTGCAGTGTAGGGACCAAACTGTGTTAGTGTAATTATCCGTGTGGGTTAAAGATAAGACCGGACGATAAGCAGGGAGGATACGGCGTTCTATCAAACACAAACTTCCTCCAAAACACTTTTAGTGTGTTTCCTCTTTTTCTCGGTCATTGCTTACATCCTTTCATCCTTTCTCACAGTGGGCTGGTTGGTTTTTTCGTCTCTCGCTCTCTTGTTGACCTTTTTGATGCACTACACTGTTCTTCCATTGCAAGTGAAGTGAAATGAAAATAACATGGACCCCCCTCTTCTCATCTCCATGGTCTTTCACTAGGAACAGCAGATCGCTGCACAGGATTCTGGGTAACTACCACCCAAGTTTAACAATGGGAGCAAAAAGATGAAGAGATGGGAGCTGATCGTACAATAAACCATGAGATAGGAAATGTTAAATATTAGAATAATAATCGATCATATTTATTTCTAAATATTGAAAAAACAACATTAAATAATCTTATTATTTAATCATACATGGCCAGTTTTGATTAAAATAGCTGGATAGGTAGAAGGATGGAATTTGGGAAACCATCCATCACTCTCGCTTTCTTTCACACACAATCTCTTACTTTTGCTCCCTCTCTCTCTCTCTCTCTCTCACACACACACACACACACACACACACACACACACACACACACACACACACACACACACTCTCTCTCTCTCTCTCACTCTTGCTCTCACACACACACTCTCTCACACACACACACACACACACACACACACACACACACTCTCTCTCTCTCTCTCACTCTTGCTCTCACACACACAATCTCTCACACAAACACACACTTACACTCACACCCAGAAACACATACACACTCAATATCTCTCTCTCACTCCCTCTCACACGCAAACACACAGATACAGACACACACTTTCTTGCTCTCACTCACACGTTCTCACTCTCGCTCTCACTCACACACTCAAATACACACAGACACGCCAAGTTTTAACTACATAGGAAATATGGAAATTTGAAATGAACTATATTTGAATAGTCTTTCAGAAACACCATAACCCTTCAGCCACAGTCAGGAAGGAGGGAGAAACGAGTGTGTGAGGGTGTAGACATGAAGAGAGGTTTAAGTAACAGATCCGACGAGAACGGAAGAGCAGAACCTGATGACAGGAAAAGAATGGGAAGACAAAACGCAGCTACAAAAATAAGTCTACTGTAATAAACGAATGAAAAAAGAGACGAGAACAAGTGTCCGGCCTCGGTCTCTTGCCTTCCTTTGCTTTTGAAATGAGAGAAACAGACACCAAGACTGTGAGAAGGAAGCAGAAACATTCCTTGTTAGTCCATTTGCAGAGAACTTGAGAGTAGGTGGATCTGAAAACCAGACCAACATGAGTTTCCACTAATTCCTATACTAGTATTGTAGTGGGTTGCCCATGGCATCCAGGGGAGAACGTTTTTGGTGCTAGGCAGACACCTCCAGGACAATGCGCCAATTCATCACTAGGCACACACTTACTCACACAGACAATTTAGGGGCAATTAAGAGCAGCCAACTCACTTTGAATATTTTTGGACTGTGGAAGGCAACCAATAAACATTGAGAAACCCGCGTGGACACGTGGAGAACATGAAAACCACCCAGATTGTTATTGGGTCCCCAGCGCTGAGAGGCAGACGTTGTAACCTCTAAGCCACCGAGCAAGTAAATAAAAGTTTTAATCTAGTTTTAAAGATTAACGCTGGATTCTAAACAAAGACAGGAAGACCACCCCAGTGCTGAGGAGACTTATCGCAGCGACCTTGCTGATTTGAGGTGACTGTACTTTGTTTTAAAAAAAGTAAATGGTGGCTTAATGAGATGTTATCTTTTATACTTCTGGAATTGCTCCGGTGGTGTTTTAAAATATAAAATACTTGTACTGTATTGATACATTATTGGTTTACAAGCTTATAACTTTAGTGTTTATGTATGTACATGTGTATTTATACACATATCACAGCCTTATTTATTTTTATCATGGTTATTATTTATTAATTCATTAACTTCTGCTTAATCCTCTACGAGGGTCGCAAGGGGGGGGGGGGTTGCCATGCCCATCCAGGAAAGAACGTTTTGGGCACTAGGCAAATACACCCAGGACAGGGTACCTAACTATCGCTGGGCACACACTAACACACGTATGCACAAACACAGACTATTTGGGGCGATTTAAAGCAGTCAATTTACCTTAAATCCACATTTTTGGACTGTGAGAAGAAACCGAAGAACCTGGAGGAAACCCATGCAGGCACGAGGAGAACATGGAAAGTCCACCCAGATTCCCGAACTGGGAATTCTTAGTGCTGAAAGGCGAACGTGCTAACCGCTAGGCCACTGTGCCACCGGTTATGATTTTTATTTATTTATTACATTTGGTCATTTGGCAGATAAACACAGGGTTACATGCAGAATCCCAGGTCCACTGAAGTGACCAATGTGGGTCCTTTAGCAAGGCCCTTATTCCTTATTGCACATAGTGTGTATCTCACTTAATGGTTGGGGTCAGAACACAGGGTTACATACAGAATCTCTGGAGCAATGAGGGTTAAGGGCCTTTCTAAGGGACCCACATTGGTAAATTCAGTGGACCTGGAACCCACAACCCTTAGATCACTAGCCCAACACCCTAACCACTCAGCTACCATACTCCTTCATCATTAGTTTGTTATTATTTATTTAGTAATGTAGGATTGTTTCCTATTCTTCATCCTCCTTTAGATTTTGGCGTCGTACACGTTTTCATGTTGGTTTTTATTTCCTAACATGTCTATATCCCTAATGTGTGTATTGTTCCTTTAAAATTTAATTAAATATTTAAAAAATAGTATAAAAATCCCATTTTTTAAAGATTTTGTATAGCAGTATAGGCTTTCGTTGTAGTGCAAAGTTCCTACTGTTAAGACAAGTCAGTCAGAGTAGCCATTGACGGGAGGTGCCACCGAGTCCCTATGATGTGCTAATGAGGGCGAACACTATAAAGGGCACAAAGGCTTCTTATTACAAATGGGCACTATTATGAATGGATAATTATACTTGCACAGGAGTGCACCAGCGTAAGTGTGTGCAGTACAACTCCACTGCATGCATTCAATACATCTATACTTACAGCAGTCACTTTATACACCAAATTTTATTCTACAAAAATACCGATGTAAACTCACCAGTCCAGCTAGAGGAGTTGGCAGCCTGTTGATCTTCTTCACGAGACCTGGTTTAATACAATTTAGCAGTCTGAAAGAAACCAAGAGAGATAAAAGAATCATTTAAATATTGTAATGTAATAACAATCACATGTAAATATAAAAACTGCTTGGCACTTTTAAAGTGATCTGTTTTGCATACAGTGCTTACACACAGGGGAATCTGTTCTCCACATGTAACCCATCCGTGGAGTGAAACACACAGATATACACTGAGTGAAGTGGTGACATCCATAGTACTTGATGGTACCATGAATCAAACCAGGGAGCTTCAGGTCGCAAGGAAGATTCTTTAACCACAAGCCTACAGCTGTGGTTGGGCGGCACGGTGATGTGGTGGTAAGCACATCATGCTTAGTGTTAAGGGTGGGCTAGCAATCTAAGGGTTGTGGGTTCAAATCCCAGGTCCAATGAAGCTACCAATGTGGGTCCTCAAGCAAAACCCTTCTGGGATGCTGTCTTCTGACCCTAACTAAAAAGTGGGATACTTGTAAGTCGCTTTGGATAAAAGCTTATATATAAATTAAAAAGGGGCAATATGAGCATCCCATTTACCTTAAATCTATGTTTTTGACTGTTGGAGGAAACCAAAAGAACATGGAAAACCCCAATGGACATGGGGAGAACATGGAAATCCAGCAAGATCAATATTCGAACCTGGATACCCAGCACTGAGAGCCAAACATGCTAACCTCTATATCACCGTGCCGCCTGGGGTTATTTTAATCAAACTTTAATAAAAAGAATAAAATGACAATTAAAAAATGATGCAATTAAAATATACATCTAAGCGTATTAAACTGTGAATGTTGCTCTAGTGCAATACAACAACATATTACATGGTGTAAAATAATTAATCAGGTACTAATGTGAATTTTAATGGCTGCTTTTTTTAAAAGGTTTGTAGGAAATGAGCTCCGTCCTTGAACCCAAAGTGATATTAAAAATCTTTTAATACTTTTGAAGTGGAGGCTCTCCAGTAAGCCCAAACCTGAACCTCACAGGCTCCCTTAGAATAATTAAAGACATTAATTGCAAGCCAGGGCCTATTGTCCGAAAACACTTTCTGAATGCGCTATTCTTCTTTTGAGTCAATGGGAACCAGTTCACCACTGACACAGTCCTCCACTCACAGCACTAATTAAGCACCCACATTAAACTGAATATCCTTCATTTTAAAACAGCTTGCTCCCTCAGGGAACCGTATTTATCTTATTTAGCCGGGGTCATCACTAAAGCATCGGAAAGGTCCAAACTTTTGCTATATTCGAAAACCTGTAGTTATAAAACATGCTGAATTAACAGCGATAAAAGTTTTGAAATTTAAAGTGGGATACTTGTAAGTCGCTTTGGATAAAAGCATCTGACAAATGACCAAATGTAAACCTAAATGTAAACCTAAAAGTAAATGTCTGCCTCTCAGCACTAAAGATCCAGGTTTGAATCCAGATATGAGTTTCCATGTTCTTCCATGTTCATGTGTGGTCTTCGGTTTCCTCCCACAGTCCAAAATCATGGATTCAAGGTGAGTTGGCTGCTTTAAATTGCTCTTATATAGTGTGTGAGTGAGTGTGTGCCCAGCAAAAGATTGCGCCCTGCCTGGGTGTATCAGTCGAGTGCCCCGAAATGTTCTACCATCGCCACGTTTGATGGCGATGTTCGAACAAACCATGATAGGGAATCACGATGCCAAGTTTCAGCCTTGTAGGTACTTGGAAAGTGGGAGAATTAATAACGAGTAAGTAAGTGAGTCAGTGAGGGATTTTTGCATTTATAGGTATAGAGATCATACATTTAAGGGCACATAAATGCACTATACAGTAGACATATGCAGTCAGTGATTGTATGTGTAAACAAAAGCGGTTTTAAAATGAAATACGGTAGAGTTTTACAAAAAGAAGCCATTTTTCTGTATAAGGAATTCTCTTTTCCAAGCTAAATCTCGGATATAAGACCTTTCAAATCTAAAACAACTTATATAAATTAAAAATAGCAGACTAAGGATTGCTAGAGGTAGCGGAAAATATAAGTGGACGCACCCTGAACACTATGGCATTCCAACACATAGCAGATGCACACAGAAAAAGACATTCACTTGTAAGGGCCACTTTATAGCACTTAATTTGCTTGCCATAGGGAGAACATACAAATTTGACCAAAATGTAGTGAAGTAAGTGAAAAAATGGACATGCAGTCAACTTACTCGCACAAGAGGACGCCATTATCCAAACTGCCTCTTAAATCCTTCTCCCCAAAACTTCTGCCTGTGACTTCCTAAAAACACACAAGCACATAAATGAAATGCAGCATGTACAACACATATTGTGTATAAGAAAACCATATATATACACACACAAACGTCTATAGAATAAGTAAATGAATACATATACTATAATATATGTGTATATAGATACAGTACAGGCCAAAAGTTTGGTCACACATTCTCATTCAATGCGTTTTCTGTATTTTTACGACTATTATAGATTCTCACTGAAGGCATCGAACCTATGAATGAACACATGAGGAGTTATGTACTTAACTAAAAAAAGGTGAAATAACTGAAAACATTATTTATATTCTAGTGTCTTTAAAATAGCCACCCTTTGCTCTGATTGCTGCTATTCCACACTGTTGGCATTGTAATTAATTATACTAATGAACCCTTATAGGCACACCTAAAACCATTTCAGGTGACTACCTCTTGAAGCTCAGTGAGAGAATGCCAACAGTGTGCAAAGCAGTAATCAGAAGAAAGGGTGGCTATTTAGAAGAAACTGGAATATAAAACATGTTTTCAGTTATTTTACCCTTTTTGTTACGTACATAACGCCTCATGTGTTCATTCATAGTTTCTATGCCTTCAGTGAAAATCTACAATGTAAATAATCATGGAAAAAAAACACTTTGAATGAGAAGTTGTGTCCAAACTTTTGGTCTGTACTGTATAACCCTGGGTTATATAAATTGGCAGCATGGTTAGCATGTTTGCCTCTTAGCGGGTTCAAATGCCAATCTGGGTGGAGTTTACATGTTCTCCACATGGGTTTCCTCCGGGTTCTCCGGTTGCTCGTAGAGTGCAAAAAAATGAATTCAAGGTAAATTGGCTGCTTTAAATTGCCACTATATAATGTAATTGGGTTTGGCTGTGTGTCCAGCAATGGATCAGTGCAGGGCACAAAACAATCTTCCCTGAATGGGCATGGGGACCTCTTTCCCCACGACCCTAGTTCCAAGTTTAATAAGTATATTTAAGTATGCGGTCATAAGAAGTTGGATTTTGTAGTTACTGCAGATTTTTATTATATTTTAAAAATAAAGTGAATACAAACTTTAAACCTGCCACAAAGGGAAACACATGATAAAATCTTTAAAAAGTTAGGATTTGGGGTAATTTGTAAAATAAACATTCATCCCTGCTCGAATAAAACATTCTGTCTGGAAGCTAACCACAAAAACATGAGAACATTGCTTTGCCTTGTGCTGTAAATGTGTTGTTTGTCAAATATTTTTGGTTTGCTTACATAAGTATAGCTTTATTCTTTTTTGTGCATGCGTGGAATGACTGTTTAATAAACCTTTTTTAGCGCAGCTAACTCCCAAAATTTAAACACTGGCAATGCAACATGCCCATAAGAACACCAAAGACTGAAAGAATATCTACTTTTCCCATGATGCTGCACAAATCTCACACAACTATTCCACAGAGCAGAGTCGTTTAATATCAATCCAAAGCTAACAAGCTTGCCCTGAGATAACTCACTCTCGTGCCGGATTCCAGACTAATGCCTAAGGGACGGCTGCTTAAAGGAAAAGTTTGCCCTCAGAACATACAGTGTATAGGTTTAATACTGGCAGTGTATGGAGAGCTGCCAAAGAACTACTGTGGCTTAAGATTTTTATTAAAAACACACAGGGATACACCGTATAGCGATTTAAACTATATGAAGCATTTTATTTTTCCCACATGCATTTTGCTTACAACTCTACTTTCTTTTTGGAACGTGCAAATGCAGGCACATTTAGTTAATGGGGTGCAAATTAACTAATAGTGTTACATAAGAAACCCTGGTTTATTGTCGCTTTCTAGTGTACAGAATAGTTTCTTTACTTTTAGTGTAAATTGCATACAGTTTAATTTGTCAGGGGGTTTCTGGCATTTAGGGCAATTATTCAATTGCAACAGACTGCAATATCTATTTTTACATAGCTGTCATGTGCATAAGCAGTATATAGAAGTTAATAAAGCTAATATACATGCTGTCATGTATACATGCATCATTTCATGTCTGTATATATAAATACATTCATTCATTTATTCATTCATCTTCCGCTTATTCCTTTAAAAGGGTCGCGGGGGGTTCCCCATGCCCATCCAGGGGAGAACGTCTCGGGCGCTGGGCAAATACAGCCAGGACAGGGCGCCAATCCATCGCTGGGTAAACATTCACTCAGTAACTCACACATACACATACTATACAGGGCAATTTAGAGCATTCAATTAACCTTCATGTTTTTGGAATGTGGGAGGAAACCAGAGAACCCGCAGGAATCCCACACAGACATGGGGAGAACATGCAAACTCCAGCCAGATTGGAATTCGAAC
>JAOUQT010320548.1:0-14196 GCA_025769995.1 Xyliphius kryptos | reverse complement strand
TAACCTATGAGGTTTAGCCGAGGTGCAATTATTGCTAGTTGAAAACTTAACCCAATACCCGCCTGGATGACTTGAGATATAGTCAGCTGTGGCAATTTTTGTTGGTCTCTCAGGAGACTTTTTTTAAACTGGTATAAAAACAGAACTTGAATGTCTTTGATAGCTTATAAACAAATTATTTTAATAATATGTGTTGAGTTACTGAATCTTTCAAAACAGGAAGAGATCATGTTGTTGTGGAGCAAGATGTTGATCTGGGGCAGTGTATATATAGTTTGTATATAATATAAAAAATAAATGTTGTTTTAAACTATAAAGTCGTCATGGTAAAAGGAGGGATTCTGATGATCTGACCATGTGATTTTTTCCAGTTTCTAACTATATGATTCTCCTCTTGCCTTGACTCCGCCCCCTTGTTATTCAAACACCTTTAATTGTTTGAGTTTGCCTTTATATGACTTGGGATCAATTGTTTCTAATATTAATACAGACAAATTTTGTGTTGAGTAAAATTGTTTTGTGGGACAGTATAGGAACCCGATGATATAAATGGTCTAATCAAACTCTGTAATCTCACTGTTCCAGTTCTTTGCTGCTTTTCTTTTCGATGAAGGAATCATGTTTCATGTAAATGTTCCATTATAAAACTGTAGTTTCTCTTTGTGTAGTTGTCTTTATCATTAAGGATCAGCTGCTTGTCTTCTTCCACAGAAAATGTTTGTTTAAGAAACGAAAAAAAGATTCCTATCAAACTTTAGAGAGAATTTTTGCAGGAAACTATTAATGTTGCAGATGGCTTAGGGTTTCTGATGATCTGACCATGTGATCTTTTCCAGTTTCTAACTACATGATTTTCCTCTTATCTTAACTCCGCCCCCTCGTTACTCAAACACCTCTAATTTCCATCATTGTTTTATTTCTATTTTTTTGTTTTAGTGATTTATAAATCAGTTTTTTTGTTTCTCTCTGGAACTTTTCGATTTGAGTTGAAACTTTTCAGAGATCAGGACATAATGTGAGATTTCTCCTGAACTACCATTTCTGGTTCTCCTCTTACAGAAGGTCTGTATGTAGAGCTGGGAGCAGGTCCTGTTATTCTTGCGCAGAGGCAATATTGTAACCTATGAGGTTTAGCCGAGGTGCAATTATTGCTAGTTGAAAACTTAACCCAATACCCGCCTGGATGACTTGAGAAATAGTCAGCTGTGGCAATTTTTGATGGTCTCTCAGGAGACTTTATTATCTGGTTTAAAGCAGTAAGTGTATTGACTTGATGTTATCTATTTGTGTATTTTAATGACAGTTCATCAAAGAATGCATGTTTGAATGAAAACTGTTTTAAAATGCTTTTCACTATATTACATTTTATATTAGGAGAGTTTACATTAGTTTGTGTAAATCTATGCATTATCAACCATTTGTGAAAATGTATTTTAGCATTTCTTCTTTTATTGCTTGTCTGCTTGTTTACCTATTTCTTTTTTCTCTTTATTTTCAGTGATGTGTGAACTTATATTCTAGATGTTTTTCGGGGCTTGTGGGACACAGTCGATGGGTACAATAAATTCACCTTAAACCCATGTTTTTGGAATGTGGGAGGAAGCTGGAGAACCTATAGGAAGCCCATGTGGACAGGGGGAGAACATGGAAAGTCCACCCAGTTCGGGAATCCCCAGCGCTGAGCGGCGAACATGCTAAACACTAATCCACCGTGCCATCCTGCTTTCCAAGAACACCAGTCAGCGTCAATAAAACTTGAGTCTGTGAGTAAAACTTGTTCCTTTTATCTTCTTTTTAAATCTTAAATCAGTTTTCACTTAACTACTCTCTATTTGTACACAAATCCACAACATTCACACAAAACACACATTAATATTAATAAATGTTTATTGTTGATGTAGAATAAAACAAAGTGTTTGTTTAATACAACACATTATTCTTAATAAACTTCTTACTGAAGATGTTAAATAAAATAAATGAACATTAGTTCCTCACCATCACTATATTAGTTAGTTATATATAATGATTAATGTTAGTGATTTTATGTTTTCTCGGTCATGATAATACTATTCATTTCATAAACATGTTATTGGAGATTTGGTAGGAGATCCAGCTTCTGGGTTTCTTTAGCCTGTTTAATTAACTGTGAAGATAAAAAAAACATAAGTCAGAAAAGTTTTTCATTTGCATTAATGAAATCTGTTCTTTAAAACTAAATCTGCATTATTAAGTTGTCTTTTGAATATACAAATATGGAAATCAGTTAAGATTTTAAATCTCTACAAGAACAATGGAATTGCAGTGCCTTTGACTCAAAAAGGTATTTAATTATATAAAGAAAAAGAGACTGAATTAAAGGTATGCTTATATATACAGAATTCAGAAATTGACTGTATACATAATTACACCGATTTTTGTATAATGTGCAGAATTATGCAGATAGATAAACATTGACAAATGACACATGTACTGGAATTTAATTGCAGCAGTATTATTTAGAGTTTAAAAGCATGATGGCTTTGGGATAAAAACTGTTTTTAAGGCGGTTTGATCTGTGGCTTTTTGGCGGCATCGGGGGGCAAACATATGATCTAGAGTGGGGAGGGTACAGCCAATTGTTTTCTCCGCTGATTTTTTTTGTGTGTCCTAATACTTCTGTCGACTTTCCATTGCAAGTTGAATAGATTACATTAGGTCATGCTGTAGACACTTTTATTCAAAGTGGCTTATATTTCCCGATTTGAGGGTGGGGCTCAGAGCGCAGGATCGGCGCTGATACAGTTCCTCTGACGCGATCAGACCCAAATTTTGTTGAACTCAGGGTCTTAACTTCCCAACCGTCAGAAGCCTAACCACCAAATACGATACGATATATACGAGGTATTGAAACCTGCATATATAGGAATATAGTTGCACATTGATATAAGAAATAAATTGGAACCTAGATCAGTATTATACAGTTGAACTGTGTATGTACCTGCAGGCGGCACGTTCTCCTCAAAGTTTCCAGGATTGTCCATGTTTCCAGCAGGACTGTACTGAGCAACCACAAAGACAGTCTTGCCGTCAGTGGCCAGACCGACTCCAACTTCTTTGGTTGCTTTCCAGACTACCTGGGTGAAGTGACCTGCCAAATAGATTCATTTAGTTTATTCATAAATAAAACCAAAACCCTCGGTTCAGCACCGATTTCTAAAAGCAGAATTATTTACCTGTGTTGGACTGAAAGCCCGGGTTGCTGAAGTGGTAGTCCTTAATCTCATTGTACCAGTTCTCCACAGCTTCTTTACCTAAAAACAAGGAAAAGAACTCTATGGTTCCTCCTGTGTGTGCGTGTGGTTCTGTTCATGAGCAAAACGTTGGTTCTGTCTGTAAACACTGTTGTTACTCTTTAGAACCAGACAGCAGAAACATTTTACTGTGAAATTTTATTTACAACTACAGGTACAGCCATTATAGCACCCTCTATAGACATAAGAGCACCAAAATGAGATCGGCCTCCTCAGGGACTGATGCCGAATGTGTGTTTTTTGAGTTTTAGATTTTTTAAAAAATAAATCATGAATTAATTTAAATAATGATTTAAAAAAAAAATTTATGTAGCGGCAGCACGGTGGCTTAGTGGTTAGCATGTTCTCCTCTCAGCGCTGGGAAATCCCAGTTTGTATCTCAATCTGGAGTTTCCATGTTCTCCCTGTGTCCGTGTGGGTGTCTTACGGGTTTTCCGGTTTCCTCCCACAGTACAAAAACATGGATTCCAGGTAAATTGACTGCTCTAAATTTCCCCTATAGTCTGTGTGTGCCCAGCGATTGATTGGCGCCCAGACCTGGGTGTATTTGCCCAGCGCCCAAGACATTTTTCCCTAGATGGTCATGGGGAACCCTCGTAGAGGATTAAGCAGAAGATAATGAAGAAATGAATTTGTATGTAGCAGCCTGACCGAATGAAAAATTCCAACTTTTTTGATAATCATTGAAGATTTTTTTTATACCACACACTTGGGGGTTGACTGGAAACCTAGGACCAGTTTTTTTTTAAATGATTTTAATATGTTAGTCTGGAAGTCTGAAGGAAAAAATGTGTGTAGTCTGGGAAAATTTTTGGGTTGAAGTTTAAAGCCGAAAGTTTAAAGCCAATTGTAGGCCAATCGGTGTGATTTTGGCTATTGGAGAACATGCACCCCAGCTGCACCTAATCTCTAAGTTTGGTGTCTGTGAGACTTTCAGTCTTGGCTTCCCAACAGGTTTTACCCGAGAAAATTCATAATAATAATAAGAAGAAGAAAAAGAAGAAAAAGAAAAATCTGAGCAAAAACAATAAGTCAGTCATGGTCTTGTGGTTAAGGAACCAGTCTGGTCCCACCAAGTATGTCACCGAACCCCAGGGGGACAGGGCTGCCCACTGCTCCAGGCACAATTTCTGACTACACACTGTGTGTGTATTTGTGTTTGTTTCAACACGGAGGGTTAAAATTAGAGCAAAAATTTGCGATAACACTTTACAAAATCCAGTGTTCATAACGCATTATAAACACATTTATAAAGCTTTACAAAGTATTCATAATGATTTACAATACTTGTTATAAACCTTTGTTAATGTCCATACAGATACTTAACTACACTCATAAAGTGTTATAAGAACATGCCATAAGGCTTTATAACACAAAGTGACATAATGCATTATAAATGGTAAACATCCAAAGAATCAAAAGTTAAAAAAAGGTAATATTATGATGCATTATGTTACTTTGTGTTACAAAGCTTTATATCAAACTATCATAACAATCTATGACTATGATTATGAACATCTTTGTACATCACCAAAGGCTAATGACACGTTATTAAGCTTTATGAATGCACTTATAATGCAGTACTGATACCGGATTCATAGAAAGTGTTACCAAAATCACGTTGTGTGTAAGTACAGTGGGAAAAACGGATCACCCTGTGCAGATCATTTTGGACTTGCCTGTCAGCTTCCGTGGGGTGGAGCCGCTGGCGTAGTAGAGGTTCTCTCCGTGGTTGGTCTCACTGTGCTGCATGCTCTTGATGGACAGCAGATGATCGGCCCACGCCTGTGAGGAACTGCACAGGTCCTTGCTGTAGGTCAAAGCCGGGACCCCGTGCTTCTTCCTGTACTCGTTATGTTTGTCGAGAAACTCCTTCTTAAAGCTTTCGTCTGTAAACGAAACGTACATCACCGGATGGAAACCAAACGGGAGAAAGTAAAGACGAGGTGAACTCATCAGGTGAACAAACCTGCCATCGCTGTTGATGCTGTGATGCTACAGAAGTTCAGTGAAATGATTTCTCTGTGGAACTGCAAAGCCAAAACGTCAGTCTCATCCATCAAATTAATATCATTTATCATTTAGCTCGTTCCACTTTACCTTTTCTCTCTTCGACTCAGATGTTTTCACTTCCAGTCGAACAGCATCAGATCCTGATGTCGCAGTGAATTCAGTGAACACACACGTATATATATACGTTCCTCGGCTGTGGAAGGTGGAGACTCTGACCTCATCTCCCAAACAATAAAACTAACCACTTAGTTCAAAGGATGGGTTTTCTATTTTCTTTCTTTCTTTTTTTTTCACGGACGCAGACCTGAGTACAGTGCAGCAGCTGGAAAATGTTCAGGATTCATGATTTGTATTTGAATCAGACGGTTAGGATGCCATGAGGATTTCAGGAAAAACAAATCTTTCCTTTATTGAAGAAACAATAGATGTTACTTGTGTCTTTACGTTCTTTGGATGCTGAAGGCTAAACAGAAGTCTGAGCATTATGTTTATTAAAGCACAAAGTGCTCATTATTATTATTATTATTATTATTATTGAGTTTTCTCTGGTAAAATGTGTTGGGCTCCTACCAACAGGTCAGCGTTACAGTAATGTAAGAAATGCAAAACAACCAGATTAAAGAACTCTTTTTTTCTTTCCAATGACCATTAGACTGAACAGCTGAACTTATGACTACCTTATAGACCTTAAAAGCATTTTGCACTAAACCTCTTACATTTCTCATTGGACTGTAGCTCATTTCTGCACAATGTAATTTGTACACAGCGTGTGTGTTTTTCTGGTTTTCTCTGAGAGCTTATATATTATTTTGATTTGACTCTTTATTTCATTAATAACAATAAAGCTTTGAATCTTTAACAGACACCAAACTTCGTGTAGATGCGGCTGATGTGCATTTTCTCTGCTAACAAAAATCCCACTGATTGGCGCTACAGTGCGACACAACACGTTTAGGCTTCTGACTTCTACCTCAAAATCTTCACAGACTTCATAAAATTTTTTCCAGACTCCCAGACCCCAATCAAACAACTTTGCAATTTGAACCCATCAGCTACATCCATTTCAAAGCAAAGTATTGTTGTCTTGGTCACAGAGGTGCCAGCAAGACGTGCACCAACAATTTGTCCTCTTTTGATATTTGGAGCAGAATTGTACTCTTACCCTGCCAACTGAACCTTCACACTCTGCTCTTACTGCTGCGATGTAACATCAATGAAGATTGGCCACCAGTCTGCTCCAATTTACCCATGAAACCTCCCACACTAACATGACAGGGGTTTCAGTTTCATTGTCCGACCCCTGTATGTCAAAATTCGAATCAATTATTCATTTATAAAAAAATTCCACAACTTGACACAAACATGTCTCCCCGTGTCCGCGTCACTTTCCTTTGGGTTCTCCGTTTTTCTCCCACATCCCAAAAACATGGATTCAAGGTAAATTGGTTGCTCCAAATTGCCTCTACAGTCTGTGTGAGTAACTGTGTGCCCAGTGATAGATTGGTGCCCTGTCCTGGGTGTATTTGCCCGGTGCCTGAGACGTTCTCTTCTGGATGGGCATGGGGAACCTCACCACGACCCTTTTAAAGGATTACGCGGAAGATAGTGTATGAATGAATGAATGAATAATAGTCTCCATGGAGATGGGTTTAAACATTCCGGAATATCTGAAAATTATTATTTTTTTAAGCAAACAGCAAAACACACACACACACACACACACACGAAGCTTGACTTCCCCTTCAGTCATTCAGGTATTTAAATTTGAAGACCAAATCAAAGATAGAAGAGGTTTCATATTTTTTTGGTTTGCATTGTGTTTAGTGTTCTAAAGAAACAGAGATGTCAATCACAGCATCTGTCTCATTAATAATCTTACTTTTAGTAAAAGGTTGATCTAAATGATGGCTCATCAGTTAATATCGGCACACAGTTTGCACAAGTTCCTAATGTGTCAGTGTAATTTTAAACATTTAAAGGCTGAAGTCGTGAACATCGAGCTCCAATAACTGACAATAGCATCAATGTTCTCTTATTGTTGACAGACATTCAGCTCAGGTTAAAAAAAGGCACGTGTTTTTTATCTGATATTTTTTTCTCCTCATAAATTAAAGAGAGAGCCTCGTAATGACCGCGGACATTTTTCCATTAATTGAAAAAAAAAAAAAAACTAGCTGCAATTGAAATTCCTGAAACTTTTGCAAGTCGTTTCATAAGTAGGTTGTTATGTTGAAAGTCTTCACGGTGGTTTTGATCCTCGTGTTTAAACAAATGCTTTATTGGAAAAGCATGTCTGCTAACCATACTGCCGGGATCAGCAGTTACTGCCATTGCAACTCAAACACGACTTTACTGAAAGAACTGAGCTGAGGACACCAATAAACGGGGTCTTTACTGTCCCAAGCCGTTGTTTACATGGTGCTCTGTGCTTCCTGTGACTCAGACCACATGGTATGGAATCTGTCCGTGTGCCGTTATTGTTCAGTAAAAACTTGTTGGTGGTCTTTGAGACATTATGTGCTGTTGTACGTAATGCCACAGGTTTTGGTTAGACAGTTTTATTTAGTCTCATAGTCATAAGTATTTAAAATCAATCACATAATTATGCCACTGTGTGTTTTCAACTTTGGGGAAATAGTTTGGTGAAGTTGTAATAATAATAATAATAGCAGGGCGGCATGGTGGCTTAGTGGTTAGCACGGCTGCCTAATCTCGAATCCCTATCTGGGTGGAGTTTCCATGTCCTCCCCGTGTCCACGTGGGTTTCTTCCGGGTTCTCCGCTTTCCTCCAACGGTCCAAAAACATGGATTCAAGGTAAATTTGGCTGCTCTAAATTTCCCCTATTGTGTGTGTGTGCTCAGCGGATTGGTGCCCAGCGCCTTAGACGTTCACCCCTGGATGGGTTCCTTGCCACCCCCCACACGAACCTCATAGGTGACTGAGTGGAAAATAATAAATGAATGATAAAAGTTGTTATAGAACCTCCTAATGACATATGTGAACCAAATTATTAATCGGCCTGATGGTAAATTTTTGCATGAAGTCTTTTTTAGATTTTTCAATAAATGATGCATTAATTGGAATTCTGACATATGAATGAACTTGCGTGTAGCAGCCTGGCAGAATGGCAAAGTTCAACTTTTTTTAAAAAATAATTATTGATGAGAAACGCCCTACAGAATTTTTAGATACCAAACTCATGGGGGTTAACTGGAAAACCTAGGACTAGTTCGTGAAATAGGTTTTTCAAATTATGTTAATCAAAGTGTGCGTAGCTTATAGGTCCAAATTGCAAAGTTGTTTGTTTGGAGTCTGGGAGTCTGGAAAAAATGTGCACCGTCTGGGAAAAATTTGGGGTAGAGGTTAAACGCCCAAACGTGTTTGGCCACACTATAGCGCCAATTATAGGCTAATCAGTGTGAATTTTGTATTGGGAGAAGATGCACACCAGCTGCACCTACCCCCCATAGTTGTTGTCTGTAGGACTTACAGTCTTACAGGCTGCTCAACGCGTTTTACAACAATAATAATAAAAAATCTGAGCAAAAACAAAGGACTTCTTACTTGAACCCCTAAATAATAATATATAAGTTTGACTTACGTAGCGCAGCACCTTTCTAAAACCAAAGGAAAGGGTTTTATGAACAGGAAAGGGGGGGAAACACCTTATGACAGAGCGGGTGAGTGGAAGTATTGGGAAAATAGTTGGGATTTGAAGGCAGAAAATGAAGAGCAGATACGTAGAGCTTCAGGTTGGACACTCCACAATTTTGGTGCTGTAACATCTACCACCAACAGTGATCTGTTTAAACTTCGGGACCACCAAGAATCCAGAATTAGAGGACCGGTGTGTTTAATTTGGGGGATAGAGATGCAAAGAGATTAGTCCATTTAGAGATTTATGTAAGAAGGAGGATTTTGAAATAAATGCGGAGTGGAATGAGTGACCAGTGAAGCTGTGAAGGGAATGTCATCTGATATTTTAGTATGCGTTTTGAACATACTCTTAAAATTGTGGAATTAATGTGGGATTAATTTGTTTTTTCATGACATAATTATGAAGAAAGAGTTAAAATGCGTGCTAAATTCAACATTATTTAAAGTCATTTTTAACCTGAATGGAGTTTTAGGATCCGGTTAAGATTTCTTTTAGGGTTGAGATTCGTTTTGGGGTTAATGGATTATTCGAGCGTGTTTCTAGAAGTCACTAACTTTCCAGGATCAGCATAATAACACTAAAGGCTTTAGGGTGGAGTTTTTTCCTCTGTGAAATTAAGTGAAAAGGTCCAGTGTTGTGTCCATAAAACTTCAAAACGATGACCTCGCCATTCGCTGCCCTATAAACGAGCGGGAGAGGGATAGGCTTCACGTTATGAAACTTTAAATATGAGGCCCACAGTAGCCAATTATAAAAAAAACATGTGAAGGTATTTATTATACGTTTAACAACTAAGACCTCCTACAATTAGGATTGTGGTGCATCCACAGCTCTGTGGCTTCATTTTATTAAAGTCAACAATATTTCACAACAAGATTTTTCTGTGATTGTGGTTTTCTTTGGGAACGTTCCCTCTGAGTCGGTCGGGTTTCATTGGTTCAGTATTAAGTCGGTGTGTTGTCATCGTGACTTGACGTTTTGGAGAAAATCAACAGCAGACACGATGTAACCGAATGTTAAAATGTATTAATGACAAATAATGTGTTTTATTTTGTTACATAACTGCAGATGTATAAAATCAGGCTTTCAGCTGTGTATTCTGAACAACTGATTTGTTTTAACTTCGTGGGAACAGTTTGGGGAAGGCCCATTTCTGGGCATGACTGAGCTCCGGTGCACAAATTAAAATACATAAAAAACAAATACTTGCTTAAAATTAGCCATAATATTATTTCATCATAAAAAGGGAACTGGACTATCAATCTGAAGGTTGTGGGATCAAATCCCAGGTCCACTGAATTTACCAAAGCCCTGAACCCTAATTGCGCCGGGGATGCTGTATCAACCCTGTGTTCCGATCCCAACCAAGTTGGAATACCTGTAAGTCTCTTTGGATAAAAGCTTCTGCTAAATGACTAAACGTAAATGTCATTTCTGTCAGATTATTATTTTTATTTATGGATTTTTTTAAAAACATCCCACATATAACGTAAGACGGTGAAGCTTTATATAGCAGCCTCATGGATGGATGTAAAGGTTCTGCAGACGTTCTAAATGCAACCTGGTATTAACCGAGCTTAAAGTGATCAAAGCAGATGGTGGATTATGCCGTTTGGTATTTATGTGGCTTTTAAGACTGGCATTAAGGTAACACTCTGCCCTGATGAATAACATGATGTGCAGTAACCTCGGTTTCTTGTCAGGATGTTGCAGTGAGTTTCGATGATGCCTCGTTTGCTGCACTGCATGTTTAACATCAGCGTTAATAGAATTTTAATTTCCTCGATGATTAAATATATTTTAAATAATTTTTTACATGTAGTATATGACCAAAAGTATCAGGACACACTGCTTAATTATTAAACTCAGGTATTTTGTTAAGTCCTATTACTACAGATAAAGAAGAAACACTTTAGGGGAGGTCCTTTTTTTGACTGTACCACAGTAACAAAAAAAGTCCATAATAACATTTGCTGTGGAATTATTTGACTGCCCCACACAACCTTGACCTCCACCGCGTCCATTATATTTTAAATGGTAGCTGAGTATGGTGTAGTGCAGGAGGGTTTCATTAGAATTCAGTCGGGTCCAGTTACAGATCATTTTGTCAGACCAAGGACCTCTGTTCTGATTTAGTTCCATATCCTTTACATTAAAGTAACCTAGTGCTCTCTGTTTTGTAAGAGCATTAACGCCTTTCACCGCGATGAAACTGATTGTGGATTTCAGCGATCATAATGCCGCTCTTGTGTTTTTTGATGATTTCCTTCTTCAACTCGATCATGTTTTGGCTCTTTTTCTTTAATGGGCTGTGAGTCTGGAAACGTTTTGTTCCATAATAGAGCTAAGAGTAGTGTTAACACGTTTCCTTCTCAGGGAAATGTAACGGGTACAATGAGATGTAGCCATGTCACATGATCACACCATAAATCTGTAAACAAGGACGTCAACAAACACCGAATACGGTGATATCCGAAGTCAACGAAAACCAAGTGTCCACTGTATTTATTTTTTACAAACCCACCCACTACGAGTCGGTGAGGCACCATTTGAAAAAACCCGCTGTATTGAATATTACTCATTGATACGAATGTGACGCACTCAGAGGTGTGTGTTATTGTTAATAATGTCACGGCTGAACATACGGCTCGGCCAATCAGATTTAAGAACTGAAACTACGCGTTTTATAATGGGCATTAAATTGGGATAAAAATTAGGATACTGTTCCTCTTATCCAAAAGCATTCCCATAAAAGTGGAACCAACTTATGATGGAATGTCATGATAGATACCCGATTGTTGTGTTATCAGTAAAAAAAACTCCAGTGGTACAAACATTTTTAGCCAAAATTGTGGATAATATTAAGGATTTGGGAACTTTATTGAAATTTAAAAACTTTTCAGTAACTTTAAAACGAATACACGGGTCACACCATTAAACAAACCCCCTGGCAGAGAACTGACCTCTCACTTTATTTATTTGTATTCTCAGAGTTACACCTTGCAGTCTGTCGAAATTAAATATGATGTTAAAATTTATAACATTCATAATAAGGACTCATAAACCGTTGTTAATTGGAAGTCAGGCCCAAAGCTCCATCCACCAACCACAAATATAACACGGTCAAAGTTATGGTCATGTCAGTAATACAATCATAAAGCCAGAAATACATAAAGAACTCATTTTGATTTTGATTTCATGCTCCACCTTTCATTAGGTAGATGCCAGATAAAGTCTCCTTTACCAGGAAGTGAGAGGGAAGACTGTAAACTTTTCGGAGTAGTTCATTTAGACTTCTTTTATAGACTTTGTGGTCCCATTATGACTCTATTTTGGAGGCTGCGGTTGAGCTGTGAAATATTTGTTCTGCTGACAATCTTATATTTTTTAATGCCACAGGCCTCATTAAGTCGAGCGATCTCATGTTTACTGCTGTTCTCAAAAGGCTGGCACTGAGCGCGCGGGCATGGAAAAGTGGCGTGTTTAGCGTCAACACGGGGTTCTCATTAAGGGGACTGAGGACAACAGAGTGACATCATCAATAAAGAAAATAATAGTTTCTCTCTGTGGTCAGCATCGTTGGGTCTCGCTGTGGAACCAGCAGGTGCTCTACTGTATGTATTATATAATATAATAATACTCAGTGGGACCAGGAGTCGTACCGGGGACCCTCAGGTCACAAGGCTGGTTCCCCAACCACAAGGCTATTTCCACCCTAAGAAAAGACTTTTTAATCTTAACATTCTGACTTTTCGTTTTTGTCTCAGAATTCAGAATATATCTTAGAAATCGGACTATATCTCAAAATTCTGACTTTTTAATCTTAGAATTCTGTCTTTTCATCTCAGATTTCTGACTATATCTTAAAATTCACACCTTCACACTGGTGACGTGAGCACACATGCCCAGAGCGGTGGGCAGCCCTGTAGAGGGCACTTGGGGAGCAATTGGGGTTAGGTACCTTGCTTAAAGGCACTTCAGTCAGAGTATTTGGTGAGACCAAATGCCTGAAGGAAAAAGTAACCAAACGCAAGACAATGTGCCACGTTTGATTTTTGGATCAACCTACTTATGTGAATCAACCCCCCCCCCCCCCCCCCAACATGAAAATAATGAAGTCCAGATATCAGCCCACCCTCACTGATGATCATTTGGAAGCCTGCTTGAGAATTGAGCTAATTGAGCAGCTACTGTTCAGACTCCTCCCACCTGGCTGACAGCATTTTGTGCAGATCATCATTTTGGGAATTGCCTCGTATTGTAACGATATCATCATAATGTGTGTAAACCTTAAATAATGTGTGTAGAAGTTTAAACCTGTCCACTGAAAAAAGTAGATCTCAGGCCAAAAAAGTGTGGACACACCTGGATTACGCTTTGTTGTAATGTAGTAAATCATTTTACCACTATGGAGCGCTGTTTATTGTGATTCTTGCTCTTGTGCCTCGAAAGCTTTTAAGAGTCTGTTTTTTCTTGGTTCTAGATCTTAATATACCGCGAGGCAGTGTATCAGTGGAATCACACACCGGGCCAAGTGAGAGCCTATTAAGGTTACCTTTTGTCCTGCACCGTGGTTTACTCTGGAAATCAAAGCTTTCTCAGCAGAACAGAAGCACATGTACACACACACATCTGTATGATCTTCAAAAGCAGCATCCGTGTTAACTTCAAAGCACACAATAAGACAGCGCTGTCATCGGTTTCTTACACACTTCATATCAATCAGCATCATTATTTTCCTATCAATTAACATTTCCATACATTTAATTCAAGGTTAATTTAATTACATGTCTACATAACCATACTAATTAAGAAGACACTTTATCCAAAGTCAGAAAACAACTCAAGTCAAATTTTATTTAATTAGGAAAATCAATCCACCATTTAGCAGCAATTAGAAATGTGGCGTGGGAATTGGTGAGGTAGACGCACCAGGTGAAAGTCGCCACAAGAGGGCAGTGAAGATCAAAAGGAGCGGATTAGGAGTTGTTTGAACTGAATGCAGGCAGATGGAAGCTAAAGACAGATGAGGGGTGAAGGATCATGGGATTAGAGTGCTGAATCAGCTGGATCCTGTTATCATGAAAGCAAATCGAATTCCTGTGAACACCAGCCTGATAAAAAAACATATCAGTTCACAGTAATACATTATATTAGTTAGGGCAGTTGTAGGCTTGCGGTTAGGGAACCAGCCTTGTAACCTAAAGGTCGCCGGTTCGATTCCCAGTCCCACC